>JARVZY010002734.1:0-27000 GCA_030686995.1 Artemisia argyi | reverse complement strand
ACAACAGCACGCACAATCGTATTATCAAGCATGTGGTCCATACTATAAATCTTAGGATTTTCTTTGAATGCTGTGTGAAGAAACATTGATTTGAAATCGCAAAGTGCAAATCCTTTATCGGGTCTCGGTTTTAAAGAAAATTTCTGAATTGTTGTGACAGAGTTCCCGTGTTTGTAAACAATGTGACGAAATTCTTTGAGTTGTTTTTCAAGATCAACAATCTCACCCAGTAATTTGTCTATGTACTTCCTTTTTCGTATTTTATGTTCACAAAAATCATTTTTGCAATTGGACAATTCAGTTTCAGTTTTTGAAAGTACTGTTTGAAGACGTTCAACTTGCATTTTCAGTTCACACTTTTCACTTTCAAGTTTAGAAATCAACTTTCCGTTTGACTCAATTAAATCTTGCATTTTGTGTTGAAGATCTTGCTCTTTGTTATATGAATCTTGAAAAGCTTTTTCAAAACTTTTTGCATGTTTAATCTTGTCTTCCTGATTTGAAAGTTGAATTTTATAACACTCAATATCTCTTGCGAGTGACGCATTTTTTTCTTTTAAAACTTTGTTTTTCTCTTTGCATTTTATGATTTGCAATTGTTGTGCATCCAGTTGTTTGGATAACAATAGTAGGTCAGGGTCTGGATCAAATGATGGTTCATGTTGTTCTATATGATCATGTTTATCATTCTCAATAGGATCATCAAATGAAACAGCTGTGTCATCATCAAATATGACAACTGTGCTTATTTGTTCATCTGTTTGAGAAGATGAAGATGATTTAGATGGAACAACTTGCGCCATATCGGATTCAGAAGCAAAGGGTGAGGCTATTTCATGTATTAGGCATGCTTTTTGGTCATGTACCTGAGACAAGCCGTCAGTGTCATACACTGGACCTGAATCATTAAACTGAAGTTCCTGCATGTTGGCCATAAGCATCACAACTGCATTGGCTTCCAGATCTTCCATGTCATCATCATTGTTCACATTTGCCATGAAGTTGTTATCTTGTTCAGGGAAATGTCCATCTTTTTCATCTTGAAGAGCCATGAGTAATGCCTGCTTGTGAAACTTACTACCCCGAGTTCTCGGTTTGGGACATGCTGTCGCTATATGACCTTGTTCATTACAATTATAGCACCATACTGCATTCCCTGAGTTGGAGTTCCTAGTTGCAACTGGTTCAGACCTTTGCTGAGAAGATCCTGAGTTGTTCCTTAACCCCCCCCCCCCATTGTTAGTAAACCTCTGACCATTCCCAAAATTTCCTGAAGAACTTCCTGAACCAAATCGACCAAAGTTACGATTCTGAATTTCCACTCTTCCATCATTGACAACAGCTTGATTCCTTGTGTTAGAAGACGAACGTTGACGGTTGTTTGTTTTGTTGGAGAATTTGCTGAAAGCACGAGCAATAAGAGCAAGTCCCTGATTCAACGTATTAAAGTCATCATCGTCATCTTCATTGGAGTTGGTGTAGTACACTGCATCATTGTTGTTTAATGAAACAAGTTGAGTAGAAGTATTCTGTGGAGATGAATCATAAGGGACCATTTGGTTCGAGGTGGAAGATTGTGGATAACTGAAGTAGTTTTGCTCTTGAACATATGCATGATTAGACATAGGTGGTGGAGCATAGGGAGATTGAGCTACGAGTGCCAAAGAATTTGGTGTAGGTGATGGTGAGTATCCTCCTCGAAGAGCTCTATCTTTTTCCACTTCAGGTTCATGGTGTTTCAGAAAATCATACAACAAACCATATGGTGCATCATGAAGATTTTTGGTTTGTCCAACAAATGTCACATATTTATGCCAATCAGGACCAAGACTACCAACGAATTTGGAGTTCACTGCTATCCTAGGTACTGTGATTTTGTGACGTTCCAGATCATTGACCACATTTGTGAAACGATGATAGTAGGATTCAAGTGACTCTCCTGGTTCAATTGTGATGTCAGTGTATTCCATGTAGAGTTTGGATTCCATATCATCTTTGTTCAATTGAGTGCCTTCCATAAGGAGATGAACATGTTCCCACATAGCTTTGGCTGTTTTCTGAGCATCGACACTTCGATAAATTGGATTAGGTATACCTTGAAGTATATAAGCCATTGCATACTCATCAGCTTCACGATGTAATCTTTGTTCTTCTGTGAGTTGAGATTCTTGAAGAGGTCTATCACCAGGAGGACGTGGAGGATCAGCAGTTGGATCACCAATTTCAAATCTTGTTGGCCACTCAAATGGTCCTTCAAGTATCACTTGTTTCAAGAATTTCCCATGAGGTTTCTTTAGTTCAAGAAATCGTAAGAATCGACTTGACCATTGAACATAGTTCCCAGGTGTTAGCATTGGAGGTGTTTCAAGTGATCCTGCCTCATGTTTGGATTGTTGAGTTGTAATAACTTCACACATTCTATCAAACCAGTGAGGTTGTTTGGAGGAATACTGATTGTTTTGTTGTGACATTTGATATGGTTGTTGTTGAGGAATGATTTGATGTTGTTGCATCATGAGATATTGTGGTTGTTGATTAAACGGTTGTTGATGAAAGTGTGATTGTGAAGGTTGTTGATATGATTGTTGTTGATGGTATTGTTGTTGCTGATACTGCTGATGTTGTTGTTGAGGATTAGAGAAGTAGTAATGTGGTGGTTGAGACATCTTTGAAAACTTGTGAAGTAATGGATCTTTGTAGAAGATTGAAATGCACGTTCCTTTGGTTAAGTTCAAAATTCCTGGGGTAAGTTGAAATCTTACGCGTAACAATAATCTTACGCGTAAACTTTAGGTTATGCGTAAAGAGTAGTTTATGCGTAAACAAAGAGTTTATGCGTAAGTTTTCTCTTTACGCGTAAGCTTTGGCTTATGCGTAAGTTTAGACTTATGCGTAAGGTTAAACAACCAAACAAATCTTTCGAACTTATCCAAGCTTGAAAGATATCCGAAGTCGAAGTATTCCACTAACTTATCCAAGCTAGGGAAGTACTGAGTCACCGTAACACAAGGAGAAGACCTTTGATGAAACTTGAGCGTAGATTCTGACAACTTACGCGTAAGATGAACTCTTATGCGTAAGATTAGAACTTCTGCGTAGAAAAGGTAACTTATGCGTAGGATTTAACTTCAGCGTAGGAACTTTGGCGTAAGAAATAGACTTCCGCGTAGGATTAAGGCGTAGATGACCAAGTTAGGCGTAAGAACAGGGTTTTGACCAAGGTTACGCGTAAGAAAAGGGTTTTGACCAAATCTTATGCGTAGAAGGGACAAAAAGTACTGTTGACAGCTTTTGAATCGTACTGTTCACGTAAGTTACGCGTAAGGAGGTCAGTAGCATGAAAAATCTCAAATTTTTGAAGAAAAAATGCTTAGAAATAAGGTACTTTTGATCAAATAACTTCACCAATACTTAGAAAACACTTAAAATGAAAGATTTTGCTACCAAAAACTAGTTTTCCAATATCAAAGAAGCTATAAAACCTTAAGAAACTATAAGAACATGTGATAAAAGCCTTAAAAAATCAAAACTTTATGCAAAAACTAAGCTTCAAATCACTATATCAACCTTGAATCTTGTCCAAGCTTCAAGATTTGAGTGAAAGAAACAAAGAAAAATGCAAAAAGAAGCAAAAGAACACCTTAAACCCCACGTTAAATCCAAGAACAACACTTCAATCTCTATTAGGCGAACGATACCACTTGTTAGGTCACCATTTATGTAAACACAAGTATGATAATGTAAGAAATGAGATGAGAATGAGAGATGGTTGATTATAAGAAATGAGAGAAGATAAATTGCAAGAGTTTCCTTAATGTATTCAAATAACCAACAAAATGAAATGTTTACATAGGCTTGGTATTTATAGGGGAGGAGTAGGGCAACACTCCCTTCCTCCCTCATCATGCTTAAACGTGGGCTTTCAAGCCCATTGGACTTTCATACTTAAGCCTTGTAACATAAACAATGTAAAATAAATAACTAAGCAACCTATTACAAAAGGTAATGACCGAGACTTGACTAAAATACAAAAGTATGATCCCAACAAATAGCCCATCCCCATCTATCAACCCAGACTGATAATACAAGTTAAAGGGTTCTGCCAGTGCCGTCCGGAATTCATGACTACCGAGAAAGCGGTGAATAGCCTCCGGAATGAACTCGTTGATAATACGATTCCTCTCCACTTCGGCATTACCGGAAGCTATAGTAATATCTTGCTTCTCTTGATAAAGCTATTTGTAAGCTTTCTCTTCATCAGCCAACTTCAACTTAGCATCAGACAAGTGACCCTCCAACAACTTGATCTTTTCAGCCTGCTCCCCATAAACCTTCCTCCACTCCTCTTTCTCCACCTCGAGTTGAGAGACCCTGTCTTCCAAACTAGCATTCTCAGCACGCAACTTTTGAATCCCCTCCGGATTCACCGTAGCACACTCTGCATGTTTGTCCTTCAGATCCTTCATCTCCTCGGCCATCTCCTCAAACCTCTTACAATTATCATCAAAGGTCTGATCACACACCTTATGAGTTTCAGACAGCTTCTGATGCTCACGAAGAAGAGACTCAAAACGGAAGATGAGATCCGCTTGAGCTGTAGCATTTTTGCCCAATAACAACCAAGACCTTCGGATAGCCTCACCATCGTCCTGACCATCCAAATACCTCTCCTCACCCGGGGTGGCCAAATTGATCATCATATCCCGGCAGACATTCGCATTATTCATACGAGTCCCCCTTTTCACCACCCACGCAGGGACGAAGGTAGCATCATCCTCATCGTCCCCCTCTATATCCACCTCAATATCCTCCTCGTCCATCAAAACCCCCTTTCCCGGACGCTGGGAAGCACCCTTCGAACCCCCTGAAAATAAAGAACCTTCATTAATAAATGGTAAAAACAAATCAAAGAAATAATTATGGGCAGAAAGATTATACACAAAGGCATACCAGATGGGATATCTTTCGGGTGCACTGAGTGGATTGGCTCCGGCTCCTCAACCCCTTCAGCAGCATCCAAATCAATGACATTGTCAGCAGACTGCTTGTGCCTCTTGTGAAGCTTGGAAGAAATACTCCCTCCGGCTCTCTTCACCGGAGGTTTCTTGGAACCCAGCTTTATGGCCTGCTCCTACTTTTTGTCTTTGGCAGCCAGCACCTTGTCGTCCGGAACCTCGACCCTCTTCAGCTCCTCATCCTTCTCCGGAACTTCAGTATTGGAGGCCAGAGGGCGAGTAACATGCATCTCGCGTCCCTGCCCCTGTGGAAGTGGGTCCCCCTTCACCACGTTCACAGTCTTTCGTAGGGGTGGTTTCTTCAAATAACTCGACATGGTTACACCTGCGAATAAATAAAACCTATCGTTAAAAATGAAAAAAAGATGCACAACTTAAAAATTCATATTTATAACAAAGGCTATACCCCTCCCCTGCTCATCCCTCAAAGCCGGACGGAAGCCGGTAAATTCCCAATGATCCGATAGGCCCAAAGCATATAAGAACGACCGAGGAACTTGGCATGGCTCAATAATCGTCTCGGCCAGCCTTTCGGCGTGAGAAGCATCGTACTCATTTCTCTTGGGAAACGGATCAGACACATTCGAATCCGAATGCCTCCAAGGCATAGCAAAGGGAATAGCTCTCCTATCAATCAAGAAAAAGCGATATTTCCAACCCTTCAGACAGGAAGGAAATTCCCCGAAACAAATTTTTCTATCTTTGTGCACACATTTTTCGAAAGAAAACCAGCAACCCTGTTTGCTGAGTTTATAAAAGACGCGAAACAAAGGAGTAGTAGGAGGAATGTGCATGCTCCGGCAATACACCTCAAAAAGGGTAGCACGATGCATACCCAACGGAACCAACTGAGATATATGAATCTTAAAATATTTGATAACATCTAAAAGAAAAGTAGAAAAAGGGACGGTAAGGCCTCCGTCAAAGAAATACCGTATAAACCAATGGCATCCGCAGGTAATCGATCCATCGTCATACCCGACGGAGATACCCTCGGATGTAAATCCTTCGGTATCCCAAAAGTCTCCACTACAACGAGTACTTCACCTTCGTCCATCGTAGACGGCCTCAGATGTATATCCTTCTTAACGTGTGAACCCTCCGGCATGGATACGTCCTCATACTCAAACGACGCGGTAGATTCCGACATAATGAGTCCGATAAGGAGATGAGTATAGCCAAACAACAAAAAACTAAACGGACTAGGACGTACCTCAAAGACGATGAGAATAATCGTTCGGAATACGGAAGATATAGAATGTGTCAGAAGTCTGTGTGTGTGGAGAAGAAAATTTACAGTGGTGTAAATGAGAAAAAAGGAACTATTTATAGGCGGTAAAAATTGGGCGCGAAACGACACGTCACCCGTAGGGCAGACGTGCCTCCATCCAAACCGTATAACAGGAAGAACGTACACGTGTCCCAATCCAGAGGACGCAGTAAAAAACGACGGTGCACCTTAAACGACACATTAATTACTTTTGGCACTTTGTACACGACTAGCAAACGACGAAGCTACGACTCGCCATCCGGAAAATTACAAAAATAAACATAGTATCACACCATTGGCATAACCAATACTATGATACTGGGGGGACATGTTGGCGTATGTACCCTCCGGATTTAGGCCGTACAATTAAATACCTTCCGGATCTATATCAGACAGGGCGTACGCAAATGTATTTAAACAAGACAGACCAATATCCGGAGGGTTGGGAATGTCCGCATGACCTCAACCCTCCAGAGATCATGACCGTTCGGATAAACCAGTAAGTACATGAACCAAAGTACAAGCAAGTACACCAAGTATATGGTAATGGAGCATAAATTAGCAAACATTAAGGAACTAAGTACAAATCAGTCTGACACTCCATATTGAAGGCCTATAAATAGAGAAGAAATCTCCACTTAAAGGTTAACTAATTCTCTCACTCTCTAGCTTCATATATACTTTCTTTCTCCAAGAACACATACTTACTCTTACGCCGGAGGCTGGTCCTGGGATACATTCCCGGGGCGAGACTAACGGACGTACCTGTTTTGCAGATATCTGAAGTAGCCAACTACCAACAAGGATCACCCCGAATCCGAAGGACCAATCCAGAGTCCGAAGGATTCATCTCGCTTGTCTGGAGTAGAAGCAAACTTTTACTTCAACACTGATGATACTCCAAACCAAAGCACCAATGGGCATGCATTTAGTGCAAGGATATTGCGTGTACTTAAGGAATGGCTCAACTGATTGTTTGAGATTTCAAGTCTTCACTTGATGTAGGGTGTACAATACACTAACCCGGTCAAACAAATTCACAATGGATAATATAGATCAAAGTTTCACTAAGCCATGTGATTCTGAAAGAAACAGGATTCATAATTTGTTTGAATATGTCAAACCGTGGACCCTATGCCAGCTCAAATGGACGACTAGAATCAATGTTTTGACACAGATTTAAGTTTAATCTACAAATTGATTTGTATTAAAAAGTTGTATCTAACAAGCATGAAGTACATAGGTAAACGACATAAAATTCCAGAACAGCCATTGAATATCTTTATACATAAAGCATGGCTGTAAGACCGTCAAACATACCTATAACAACAAACAAAACATGATTATGATGAATATACCGCCCCTTCACATAAACATATCATCGAACGGCTAATTACCCACATCAAGACTGCAAGCTCTCTTCCACCTATGGATATATGTATATATACGAATGACACGGGGAGCATTTACGTTTTTCGCTGTTTGAGTTAGATATAAACCCCAAGTTTCCTTCATCTGATTAATCCTTTGTAACCCATCTACGCCCACGAACCTGGTATCCACCATACATTTGATCACTGCTGCTCTCACCACCACTTTCTGCACTTGTATATCCTGATTTACGGCGATGCCTTTTTTTCCTAGTAGCTGCACTGTCGCTAAAACTTCCATTTAGAAGGGGATCATCAATTCCACGTATCACTCTCTTTGTTGGTGAAGTATTGATACAGCTATCGTCTTTAATTCTCCTATCCTTGTTGCTCTTTATGTTTTGTGAGATTTTATGCAGTTTTTGATTGAATCTTGTGAACCCTTTTTCTACAGGTTCTACAGCTTGAGTCATGGTGAATCTCAAATCGTTAACAATCTGTGTATCGAGGAGCAAGATATAAGATCACATCAGCAAACAATTCAATGAACTATAATGGAATGAAATAATTTCAAATTACATATTACTATTACAAGTGTTACAGCCAATTATTTAGCATTATAATATTTAAACATTACCAATCGAAAATACTTTTTAAATATGTTCATCGTAGCTTTCCTGACATAAATGAATGAGGTTTTTCCCTGAGGTTACCTCCTGAAAACTAAACAACCATTTGATGCATGATTTTGTCCAAACCCACCAAGCATTGCCAGTTCCATATCTTATAAGCCTAAATAACTAGAAATAAAAGCCTAGCCGTCTCCTATGGCAATTGTTACACGGCAATCAAAAGGTTAATCATTCCTTATTATCAATTAACAATAAATTACAATTCATTTCTAATTTTAGTTGTTTACCCTTCAACTTATAAGTAAAAAAATCATTCCAGACTTTAACTTTTGCCCATGTTACTATAACACTTGAATTTATATAAAGTTTGCCTAAATAAATGATTTATATCTCTGCTTATACCTATATATTATCTTTAAATTTTAAAAATACACAGGTTACTAATAATAAATTTTCAATCAAAACTAATTATTAAGGATTTTAGATCAAGTATAAGCAGAAAAGCATAAAGATATGCAATATCAAACGATCCCTATATTAAGACCTACTTTTTTGTTTCATATCACAACGCCTGCAGCGTCACCTATCTTGCTAACTTCAACATAGGATGATCACCATCCGCTATTAAATTCGTTATACCAAATAACACTCTAAGTCGATTGAACAACCATAAATGCCTATCTAATAAACATGTTTATTTATTAAGTTCATTTTCCTACACCCGTGGTGTTAACGAGTCTATAAATTAGTCCTTTATCATATTAAAAATTTGAATCATCTCATAGCTCAAAACGGTATCAGATCTCTACAGCTTCAGTTTAACAGCCTATGCCTATGATAACCTATAATATTTTTATTTTTTTTAAACTTTGAAAAAACTCTCCCAACTTGGCGGCACTGACGCTTCATCCAATACTCGATCTATCGTAATCCCTTTTCTCATTAATTCATTCACATATTCGACTAATTCATTACAAGCGTCTATCCGAATATTTAATTATTGCTAGCCGCTATTTTTGACTTTTTGGAATTTGTTGCATGTTATAAGATTTGTGATTTATAATCGATTTGATTATAGTTCGAATTGTATCGTGTCTTGCCTTGTTTGATTATTATATACATGGGGAATTATTATGGCTTAGATTATTCGTACTTTAACGATTATTAAACCCTAGTTTTCTAACTAGGGTTTTACACGGTTGTGTTTTGATGGGAGAGGAGAATAAATCTTTGCCACGTCTGGTGGTAAATGTTGATGAATTGAGTACGGGAGAGAAGACGAATTCGTTGTCGTATGTGACTATGAGGAAACAAAAGAAATCTAGTAGGAATGTTGTTGTTCATGAATCTGTGGATAAGACTATTGGTTCATCGGTTGAGGAGTTGAATACCAGTAGTGTAGTTTCTAAAAATTATGCCCCCTCGGCCATAACTTTCTGTACAATAGTTTATTCAGTAACACCTTCACATGCCTTAAACAATTTATATCCGACTAGAACGGTACCCACGCAATGCGGCGGTGGGTACCTGTGACTATATTTTGCGTTATTCGGTTATTTGGTTACACATTTAGTTGTCTTTATGCTTTATAAGTAGAAGATGGTAGAGATGGTTAAGCCAAATAATTTTAGTTTAAACAACCAACCTGCTTCCTAACCAACTTGCTTCTTAACCAACTTCCTAACCAATTAATTTTGAAATCCTTCCATAATAAGCCAGTAAAAGTCTGAATTTTAAGCCTTTCTAATTATAGAATAGTCCCAAATACATTATATAGTAGTATAGATTAGTAAAAAATAAAATAAAAGAACTTACATATTCTCCTCCACCAACAAAAACATCGCGGACACTTTCTCTAATGGCCGTTCTACTCTTCACGTCATCATCAGGTTGTGGGAGACGTAGTTTTGTAGGGCGCTCACTATCCCTTACCTCGTCAGGGTCTACAGGGCAATCAGTAGATGCATAGTCTCCAAGAACTGATACATCGCCCTTGAATAGGTCTCCCATTAGCTCGTATGGTTTGGAAGGGAACACATATAGGTGAACCACAGAAGCAATGCCCATCTGTTCTGGATTAATACAAAGACTTCTTAAGCTTGAAACTTTATATGAACACTAGGCACATGTATATTCAGTGGAATTAACAAGATAAAAAACTGAACATACATGTTTTCCATAATTGGCATTAACAAGTCTATTACCTGGTTTCTACTTAATCGCATAGACTACCAATATAAGCATTACTTCTCTATGCAATTAACCTCTAAAAAAAGCAATAGGCATATAAGTTCTAAATGCTATCTGGAGTATATTATGCAGTGCAATAATTGATGCATGCTTCTCTATGCATATAAGTTCTAACGGCTGTGTTTATCATATCCCATATTTTAATCCCGCCGTGACATATTACTTCTATATTTTTTGATTTTCATATGTTCATATGAAACTCAATTAAACCA
Organism: Artemisia argyi; assembly: GCA_030686995.1. Classification (NCBI taxonomy): domain Eukaryota; kingdom Viridiplantae; phylum Streptophyta; class Magnoliopsida; order Asterales; family Asteraceae; genus Artemisia; species Artemisia argyi. Next base: position 16,251 of record JARVZY010002734.1, on the reverse strand, counting down.
CCTATATGTTTTTTTTTTTTTTTTTTTTTTCATTTCCAATTATATCATATTACAATCTCCGTCCAGTTTAACTTCATTTTAATTAGCAATATATTCATTTGCATCAATCAAGTTATTTATCACATCAGATGATCTCCGAGTCTCTATATTAATTAAGCTATTCTTACAACTCCTTGCAGCTTTCACACTTAACTCTTACCTAAATTAATAAAGGATGCTAGACCACAAATTATTCAAGCATGAGGATGTCGAAGTGAGATCATGAGGATGCCAGACCACAAGTTTTCCCTTTTTTTAGTATTTACGTAAAAGAACAACAGCTAAACTATATTGCTAGCTCTCTTCTTTCTTATGAGAGATTCGCAATAGGGGCATTTCTCTGTAAGAAGGTCTGTTACAGCTATCAGATATAGGGGTTTATGTTTTTATGTGATCGCAGCATCAAAAAGAAAATCTGAATTTTCCACGGAAGCCGGCTCGAAATATTTGATCTTCGGTGCATTTTCCTCAGGCCCCCCGTTCTGGAGCCAGCGGATTCTGAATGACCTCCAAAAAAGTGGTTAACCATCTCGAAGAAGGTTGCGGACAGTACACGTCTACACGACTTGGTTTTGGAAGATATGGCACTAAAAGTGGTAGAGCTGGTCGTCCTTTTAGGACCGACGCTAGACTTCCTCTGTTTTCTATAAGATATAAAAGGCGAAATTGATGCTCTTAACTAACCCTTTTTCTTTTAAAAAACGGAATGAATCGTCAATTTAATTTCCTGGAATGTAGATAGACCAAAAGAGGGAATGAAGGGATAGGAATAGGAATTATAGTGCCATTAGAAGAAGGGGCACTTGTGGGAACATTACTGAATTCACTTTTTATTTTTCGTCTCATAATTTATTTATAAGTAAACTGGCAAAATCAACCCTGTGGTTTTAAAAATCTGGCACTAATTATCCTTTGCCGATACTTTCGGTAAATATCATCACTGTGGTTTGCCAATTTGAAAAGTATCATCCCTTTGAGAGCAAACGTCTAGCATATTACATCCCTAGCTCACACAAAACAAAATTACCATTTTACCCTTATTTTAAGGTATTATACACACAATACACATTTAATCTCTACATAAACATACACGCTCATCTTCTTGCCTCCTCCAAAACACACACCACCTCTACTACCACCATCTACCGCCGTCACCGACACAAGACACGAATAATCAATCCACTATCCAAATCTAAGTCAATAAAGTAATGAGTAATTTTTTACTTTTGTCTTGTGTACCTTGTTCAATACAACAACACCAACAACAACAAAATATTCTTCACAAATATCATATTAATACCTACACAAATATCATTGATGTAATCAAATAAGTACACATTTAGTGCATCATTAATCCCATATATATTGCTCATTTATTATGCTAAGATTGACGTCTTTAAAAGAAAAATATCTTTAAGGGTCACATAGATTAGGTCGAGTGATTTGTGCGTACTTTTGATTGAGTAATTTATTTAAACTTTACTTCGTGGACTTTTGTTTAGGAGATGTTTTTGTAAGTTAAAATGAGAGTCGACTTGAGGACCTTTTAGTACTAATGATAGTGCAAAAATAATCATTTGTAGCCCTAGAGGGTAGAAGGTAGAAGGCAAAAGAATGAACAAAGGAAAATGAAAGGAAGGTAAAATAATGCAACTCAATTGACCACAATAATATGCTCCATCAAGTCAAATAAAACAAAAGATACATGTTGTGATTTATCTAAAATTCTGAATATCCGTATAAACACACAAAAACCCAAACCTTCCATCAAGGATAAATGGTCTATAACTCTATATAATGCAAGCAGCGCAAAGAAATGATTATATATATATATATATATAATCTTTTCTTTGCGCTGCTATGGTAACTTGATAAAAAAACTAATACAACAGAAACTAGATCTGATCTAAAAATTACCTCAATGCAGATAATGAAATCCTGGATGCTTGATTGGAAGTGTAATGCTTGAGCTATCGGGCTTCTGACTAACCCAAAGGAACAGAGAAGGGCAATAGCTATACCTTGCCACCAGGTTAAAAATACAATTGACTTGAATGTTAAAAATTTGGCCAGTGGGTGAATATGTGCCAACTCATCTGCTGTTATTTCGTAAAACATAACTAAGCAATAGAGAGCCCATGACTGACTGAAATTTAAAACAACAGCCATGTACGGGTACCTATACACAAAAAAAAAAAAAAAAAAAAAAAAAAAAAAAAAAACAAAAAAAACAAAAAAAACAAAAAAAAAGGAATGTTAGTCAACTCAAAATTGTTTAGAATCCATTTGGCAAGTGAAAATCAAAATTTGCAAATATTGCATTCCCATACCCCGCCCCGGCGGGATTGGGTATATTGTTATTGTTGATTTACAAATATTGCAGTTGGGCCACAATATACATGGTAAAAAAAATAATAAGCTATTGCAGGTCAAGATAACAAATTCCAAAATCGAATTCTATCAACAATCAAAGCGGACACTATAATATCTTACCCACATCCCAATTTAAAGTTTCCTTCACAATAAACATCGAAGGCTTCGAGAATTACGGCTAGAACAGCTGTAACAGCCTTTATAATCATCTGTTGAAAAAATTAATGCATTGTTCATCAACAATCGAATACAAAGTTGGATAAAATTTTATTTAAAAGGTTTACATAGCAAAGATTGTCTTTGCTTCATAAAAAACTTACATACTGTACAATTCCTATTTTGATGATTAAGTAAACCCTCTGACCCAATCGCCATGGTTTCAAGAAGAGATTCATTGGAAAAATATGCTTAACCATTCCACTATCAGAACTTTGCTCGAGTAAGGGGGTTTTCAGTCCCGCACGCCCTTCCCTCTCCAGGAACTCAATTGCCCTGTTTTCACCCCCTTACAAAAAATAAGAAAAAAACAAATATTACGACCCACCAATAGGAGCATCTTCAAATCGTAAAAGAATATTATGTCTTATATCTGTGAACTGCTTGGGAAGTTGACTTCTAGGAAACAAAACATCGTGATAAGATTTTAATAAATCATAACCCCAAAATATGTACTTGGAAGAGAAAGATGCACGAGATGCTATTCCACACCACTTAAAGATGCATGAGCTTCTCACACAGCATGAGAAGCTTCTCACACAACAACCAATGAGCTTCTAAAGCTTCTCACACAACATGAGGTACCATTGGGATACAAGTCCTTTGGTGATCATAGCCCTTTGGTACCTCATGTTGTCTGAGAATCTCCCTAACCAAATGGTTGGGCGTTCAAGTCCTGGTTAGGACATGCAAGATGAATTGTGGTGTAAATTGTGTGAGATAAATGATTGCCGTACAAAAAAATAAAATAAAAACTAAATAAAAAAAAATCCCATACTATCGGTCTTGTTTATCTTTACCTTATATATGTATTCATTGTGGTATTCTTGAGCTTTATCAAACATACAAACTATAGGTTCTTAAACATCAGAAGAAGGTTTTCTTTAAAAAAAAGTATCCATTCACATCCCTATCACATCACATATTTAAAAGAAGTTAAACGAAAAACAGGATGAAAAGAAAATGTGATTTAAACATGCTATTATCAGAAGTAGATGTCATTCAAAAACTAATGTGACTTTCAACTTCTAGGTGTGCAATGAACTTTCTTGTTATCAAAATATATAAGGGGGTGTTTGGTTCAAGATTTTCAAATTATGAAATTCAAAGTTCCCTAGGATTTTACGTGTCTCGGAAATTAAAATTTTATACTTTAAAATCCTTTGCTTGTTTGGTTCACTAAAAATCTATCAACAATTTAAAATTCATATGTTGGTAATGACATATTTACCCTTTTTCCATTGTGTCTCTAACTTACCTATAAAATAAGAAAAAAACATTTTTTGTCTAATCCATCAATTAAAGCTTGTGGCCCCAGGGTGTGTTTGGGATTGGGTCCATAAAACATTTAATAGTATTTCTTTTTTAAGTGAGACCCACTTATTTCTCTTACTTCATCTATATCCCCAAGGCATACAATGTTAACATTTCCCCATTAAGGACCCGTTTGGTTTATGGGTTCTAGTCAAAAGATTTGGGTTAGGCATGATACACCTTGTTTGGTATGCAAATATAAAATTTGAATATGGCATCATGCCTTAATATTCGGCCTGTACAAAACGTGGCACCTCCCCTTGGTTTTACACAAATAACAAGACATCTTGTGGGCCCAATTTTATTTCCAGCCACATTCACATCTTATTTCCTTTTCTTTTTTTTTTCAATACAAATATACTATTTTTAAATGTTATATTATTGAATAAAAAGTACAACTTTTACATTATTACACATATTCTGTCTCCTATTTTTTTTATAACATATATAGTAAATTTTAACCCAAATCCAAATCTAAATTCAAATCCTAATCCCAATCCTAATCCTAATCCTAATCCAAAACCCATCTACAAACCAAACGGACCCTAAGTGGTTCTAATGGAGGTGGACCCACATATATTTACAAACCATCTACCAACCAAACAGCCCCTAAGGGGGTGTTTCTTTTCTTCCTTAGCTAAGGGTTCATGTGGGTCCCACTTCTATATAAGCCTCTTAATTGGGAGGACATGATAATTTAAGCCTTGTGAATATAGACCAACAAGTGATTTTTATGGGCCCTACATAAAAAGTAATAATATTAAATGGTATCCCTTAGGGGGGTGGCAACCTTGCCACACCATAATTCAACATCAAGCAAAATTAACCAACATATTGCCAACACATTTCATAATTCACCATACCTCACCTTCATTTTTTAGTGGCATTCATGATGCAAAAAAAAAAAAAATCTAATTATATTATATTATTATTTTTTATTCATAATTATATTAAACAATTATATAAAAACATTAAATTTTATTAATAACTCAAAGAAAATTACATAATGCTTAGGAAAAAAAAATATGAAAACACTAGTCATCGAGGTATGGTAAGTCTTGAGCCGACGGTTATGGATATCTTCGTCGAGTAACTCATGGAGTACACTATCATCATAAATTGGCGCGACCGGCGGATCCATTATATGAACCGGTGATATTGCCATCCCATCGTCTTTTAAAATCATATTGTTCAATATAATACAAGTATAAACGATTTTTTGAATCTTTTGGACGGACATAGCCTGGAGAGGACGACTTAGAATAAACCATTTTCCCTTTAGACGACCAAAAGCTCGTTCGACATCCTTTCTTGCAGACTCTTGTAGCTTCTTGAATTTCTTTTCTTTTGGGTCAGTGGGATACGGATATGCTTTAACAAGTGTTGAATACTTAGGATCAGTGTTGTAAATATCGCTCGGCGGTACCTCGGCGGTCGACCACCGCCAAGCGCCAAGACCGATATGGCGGCGATATATCAGTGATATATCGGAGACCATAAATTATAAAGAAAATTATTTTTAAAAAATAAATATTAGTAATATCCTAACAAAATAAGTCAATAACCACACATTTAACTAAAACTAAATTTTTTATATATAAGTTTAAGACTTAAATGTAAACTATTAAAGATGGAGGGGGTCAAATGTTTAAATACATAAACTTATTTTAAACTTTTTGAGTAAAATTTATAAAGTTTAGAGACTAAATGTAAAATAGTAAAAGATAGAGGGGTTAAATGTTAAAAATTCTAAACTTATTTAAACCCTATACCTAAAACCAAGTTGCAGCCTCACTTTAAAACATTTATACAGCCACCTTCACCCTCACTTTAATACATCTAAACCAATTCTCCGGCGTTGACCATCAATTGACCGGCGTGAATCTGAAAAAAAAACCCAGATCTGGCGTTGACCGGCGTTGACCGGCGTTGACCGACCGCCGCCAAGGCCGATTTTTGACCGATTTTGACCGCCAAGCTCCGATTTTGACCGATTTTGACCAAAACGCCAAGTTAGACCGATATGGGAAATATCGTGGCGGTGGACCACCACCAAGCGCCATGGCGCCGCCATATCGGCCGCCATGGCCGATTTTTACAACACTGCTTAGGATAGATTCCATCGGTAAGATAGTATCCACGTTTGTAAAGCCGTCCACCGTTCCGTTCCATTTCTCTCCGTAACATACAATGGAGACTGATTCAAAACATTGATATCGTTATTTGAACCGGGAGGACCAAAAAACATTTTCTTTAAACTTTGGTTGTTCAACAAAATAATCATTCTTTAGAGTTTCTAAAGCTCTTTCACGAAAACGGGTGATATAACCACGTATTTCGTTAGAGCTTGCCGTATCTTCAAGGGCATCGTATGTGACTAACAAAGTTTCGAACGTACTACCGGATAGCCATAGATCGGATGATTCGGTGGGAATAATTATTTCGTCCGAGGATGAAGAAGATGATGATGAAGCCATGGTTAGTAGTGTGTGATTTGATGATAAATATTTTGTGATTTGTTTGTGTGAATAAATTAACAAGATCAAGTTAATATTTAAAGGGAAAACTTTTTTTTTTTTTTTTTTTTGGAAAAATGCCTCAAACGGCAATAACAATAAATGTGCAACGTTCGAATTTTTTGGGGAAGCTGCCATACCGATTCGGTATGTATTACTGAATTTGGCATGCCGAACATGTGGTTTTCCGAGCGGCATTAGTTGCCGAAGGTTCAAACCGAAAAGATTGCCGCCCCCCTTAGTCTAAAAGAAAAAAGGAACACCTCCCAAATCTCTTATGTATCCACAGAATTTAAAGTTACCCTTTCTATGGAATTTTAATTTGCGGTACCACCTTTTTATGTCCAACCAAACAAGTAATTTCAAGACATTTGAAATGCAAATACCCCTAAAACCCATGAATTTACTCCAACCAAACAGCCCCTAATACTAACTAAATTTCTGTATGAACAAGTGGTAGAAGATATAATATGTACTGGAAGGACTTATGCACATGGGAAGTGGTAGAAGATATAATACTAACTAAATTGCCACAGATACTAGTTTCTTAAAGAAAATAAGAGAAAAAAATATTACCTAAGCATGCGACAAGATATCTCCCAAAGCAATACATTGCAAAAGCTTCATAGCAATCACGAAGAATCGCGATGTCAACACTAATTGAAGGATTCAGCAGCGAGATGAACTGCAAAAAACTTTTAATTATAATATTTACAGTAAGAGCTCCCAATTTATAATTTATTTTGCTTTTATTCAACGCGAGCTCGAGCTATTGTGAGCCAAAAGGCACATATGAATTTCTGAAACATAAGGTACCATTGATCAGCAATATCAATTTCTGGGTTTCCAAAAAGGCTCCTATGTTCACTTGCTTTCAGGGCACCACATTGCAATTCAATCCAAAGTACGTGGTACACGACATTTAAACATATATGCAAACTAACTAAGATGATACATACGAAAAACACCATCTACAACTAATTTCCAATATTTGTAGTATAGCTGAGTGAACACTATCTGTTCTCGGTACTCTTATCTTAAGAGATCGTGGAACATGCTATCCACTGGATGTCAACTTCAAGCATCATAAAACATTTATATACAGTGTGATATTTGCCTTAATGCAGCATGGCAAAGGGCATATACTTGTCATTGGCACATATAGAGAAAAGAGTGGAAGACATGATAAGAGAATGCTGCAGCCATAATGTGTTTACTTAACAATTATAAGAAATATGTAGATTACTGAGAAAGAACAATCAGAGAAATTGTGAATATCATGTTAGACTATCATGATCAATACGTGGGTCTCATATAATGTTGCCTGTCTGTTGTATGGCTAAGAACATACCGAGGGTATACAGGAGTACACTTAGCTATAGGTTATTTCAGAGTGGCAGTCCATTTCGCACGTTATGCAGATACATATTAGCTTAAATACCATGTGAAATGCATTAATAATATCTACATATAGATTTGTTTATGTGTAATTGTAAGATTTGTAGGCCGCCTAAGATTTTATAGATAATAAATTGCAACCCATTTTTTATAACATTTCGATAAAACATAGTATTGGTGAAAAAAATATCCAAAAAGGTGATTGAAGTTTATTAACATACTGGAGTAATTTCTTCCATGTTGGCTACATCAAAATCACTTTATGATTCGGCAATTGATATTAAGCAGTTCTTCTCTAATCTTCACTTTATTGCCAAATAAAATTAGAGAGTCGTGTTTAATCAAAAGAATATAGTAGCTGCTAAATAATTTAGGCCTAGAAGAAACCAAAACACAGAATGATCAAACCACCTATTTTTCGAACATCAAAAATAACTAGTTTGCAAAATATGCAAAGGTAACTTACGGATTCAACTGCATAACAAGGAGCCATAAGTATAATCCCAAACAAAAACTTCTGTTCCTGTTGACCAAATAAAAGAAGAAAATCAAAATATAATAATTATAATCCAATAAGAAATTTATAAATATATATAAAAAAAAAAAAAAAAAAAAAAAAAAAAAAATTACCTCAGGATTCTTGTAAGCAGAAAGATGCTCAAACAACAAGTAAATTGAGAGAGTTAAACTTATGAAAACAAAAATACCAGCAACTAAGCTTGGCCATGATGGTGATGATGATGAAACCTTTAACAGATTTATTATTATATCTTCCTCTAAACTGTATTTGTTCATCACCAACTCAATTAATTCCGATTCTGATTTTTTTGTGTCAGGGTTTTTTATTTTATTTTGATCTTTCAACGACTACGATTGGGTGGCTTCAATGTTTTTACAAAACATGTTTTTAGACTTGTCACACATTTAGTCCCTGATTTGGATGGGCGTTAGTTTATCCGTTAAGTTATTTGCACCGTAAATCCTTTGTGGCCTCATTTTTTAAAAAAGTCATCTTTTTTGCACCGTTAGTCCATTCGTTAATATTTTGCACCGTTATCAATCTTTTTACGTTTTCGTCCATTTTTTAACGTTCTCGTCCATTTTTTTAACGGTTTCGTTCATTTTTTTACGTTTTTGTCAATCTTTTTACGTTTTCGTCCATTTTATTACGTTCTCGTTCACGTTTTCGTCCATTTTTTACGTTCTCGTCCATTTTTTTAACATTTACATCCATTTTTTTACGTTTTCGTCCGCTTTTTTATGTTTTAGTCTGTTTTCTTATTATTTTATCCGTTTTTTTTACGTTTTCGTCCACTTTTTTACGTTTTTGTCTGTTTTCTTATATATTTATCTGTTTTCGCCTTTTTTTTCTTTTTTTTTTTTTTTTTTTTTTTTACGTTTTTGCCTATTTTTTGTGATTAGGTAAGTTTACTAAAAGAAAATTTGACATTTGATAAAAATGTTTCTGTGTCGATTTTAAATCACGATTTTGACCCCTTTCTGGTCTGAATCATCAAAAGTGTAAAATACAAAAGTTGTCCGGAATGATGTTTTACATCAAAACCCGCTAGATTTTAACCAAAAAATGCAAAACAAGGGCTGTCTACTACCAAAACTTAAGCTATTTTTTACCAAATTCATAACTTATAAACTTATAAACTCTTGTAAAGATATTCATATAGTTTTCTCCTCTAAGACATATACACTAGCCGGTGAGCCCGATTTGATACATAACGAACGAATGATAACGAACGAAAATGGCTTAAATTTTTATAGTAAACAACCCTTGTTTTGCATTTTTCAGTTTAAAATCTCATGAACCTTGATGTAAAACATCATTCCGGACAAATTTCGTGTTTTACACTTTTGATGATTCGGACCAGAAAGGGGTCAAAATCGTGATTTATAATCGATACAGAAAGATTTTTATCAAATGTCAAATTTTCTTTTAGTATACTTACCTAATCACAAAAAATGAGCGAAAACGTAAAAAAAATAGACGAAAACTTAAAAAAAAAAAGGGATAAAACGTAAAAAAGCGGACGAAAACGTAAAAAAATTGAAGAAAACATTAAAAAACGAACGAGAACATAAAAAATAGACAAAAACGTAAAAAGATTGACAAAAACGTAAAAAATGAACGAAAACGTTAAAAAATGACGAGAACGTAAAAAATAGACGAAAACGTAAAATGATTGAGAAAAACGTAAAAAAATGGACGAAAATGTTAAAAAAATGGACGAGAACGTTAAAAAATGGACGAAAACTTAAAAAGATTGATAATGGTGCAAAATATTAACGGTGGGACTAACGGTGCAAAACATGAGGACTTTTTTAGAAAATGAGGACTAACGGTGCAAAAAATATTAACGAAGGACTAACGGTGCAAATAACTTAACGGATAAACTAACGGCCATCCAAATTAGGGACTAAATGTATGACAAGTTTCAAAAAATAGGTATCTCTGGTGTACCCTTAAAATACCAATAATACCCTTTCTCATCTTTTTCTCTTTTATTATTATTATTATTATTATTATTATTATTATTATTATTATTATTATTATTATTATTATTATTATTATTATTATTTTATAATTTTTTTATATTCAAAAAAAATATATATAAAACTAAAAGTACGAAATAGAAAATATAAAGTTTAATAAGTTAAAAGTATTGTTTTTGGTAACCATGGTTTCCGACCTTTTGACCAATTAATTCATATGGTTTGAACCACTATCACACAGACTCAAACCAAATAAAACACTCATTTTTTTTATTTTTTTTGGAACGGCGGCAATATATTAAAAGCTAGCAAACGCTAGAAAAAAAAAAAAAAGATTACAAAGAATGATGAGTTTCAATAGGGTTTCTTAACCAATCTAGCCATCGAAATCTACACTTTGGGTTTCTAGATGAAATCCACAAGAAAGATTGATGAACAATAGAATCCTAAATATTCTCCTTCTTAGGTTTAGTCGTCGAAAAAATCCAAGCATTGCGGAAGTTCCAAATAGACCACAACATTGTAGAAGTGATCCCTTCAAGAATAGTCCTAGCATGTTTCGACACATGAGCAGCATCTAACCAAGAAAACCATTCCACGATGTTAGAGACCTCTGGAATATCCAACATACACCATCTAGCCAGAAGGCCCCATAAATCCTGAGCCATCCCACACGAGAAAAAGAGATGATCAGCGTTCTCTACGTGAGCATTACAAAAGGGGCATAAAAGGGAAGCAACATCAATTCTTTTTTTATCCATATTCGCCAAAGTAGGAAGTTTATTGAGCCTCAACTTCCAAATGAAAACGTTAACTTTGATAGGAATATATCTCAACCATCTAGTAGACGTGAAACTACCAAGTAAAGTGTGTTCGTCTATATGGGTTCGCGCGGAGGAAACTGAAAAACCAGACATGTCCAACTCCCATTTCCAGCCATCAACAGAATCAGAAAGGGTCACATTATGGATGGCCTGCAACAAATCGTCGAGTTGGTTCGACTCAGCCCCGCCTCTCGGGGATCTCCTGAGCACACTGGACAAATCTTCAATATTTATACGTTGAGCAACTGAGCATGATTTATTCACTTCCAAGGCATAAACACGCGGGAACTTTTCTTTTAAAGAACGCCCCCACACCAGCTTTCTTCCCAAAAAACCGATCGAGCGCCCGTCTCCAACTACACGAGCATATAAAGTTAATAAATCGATGCCCTTCGCTTGAAGCTTGGAAACTGATTGGATAATGCAATTCCAAGGGTTATGTGTCGACTTCCCAGCCCTACTACCACTAATACCTCCATCAATCCCATGTATTTCTTTAATCACATTAAACCACAGACCATTGGAAGAAGTGCGGAATCGCCAAACCCATTTGAAGAGCAAGGCAGCGTTTAATGCGAAAATGCTTCTGATGAGGCGAAAAATGAACCACTTTTAGGGGGTCATTTAAGCCCGGAATTGAATTTATTTGATCAAATATTACCCTAAATCGTTCCTTTTGTGATTTTAGGTACTTTGTGAGTAAAATCTGGAAAAGGAAGCAATTCGGACATTTTTGGAGCATAAGAGTGAAGAAAACGCCAAAGATTTAATTTTCCATGCTGGAAACAATGTATGACGGCGTCAAGAGGAAATTCCTGACGGCGTCAAGAGTAAAATCCATGACGACCCAGAAGAAACCTGAAGGCGTCACAACAAGAGCGTCAAGAGTTAAATTCATGACGGCATGCATAAGGTGTATACATGACGGCGTCTGACCCAGATCTAGGCAGTCCGAGGAACTATTTGGCGGCGAGATGACGGCGTCAGACATTTGTTCTTGACGCCGTCGCCTTCTAAAATCTATATATAGTTTTCTATTTTTCATTCATTAAAGAGGAACTTGTGTGGAGAAACCCTAGGGCCGAACTTTGTGAACCCTAGCTCGTATTTTACAGTAAATTCAAGGGTTTTCACCCCTTGAATCCTTTTATGCGCTATTGAGATAAGTCTTCTCTTAATTCAATCAATATGTCTATGTGTTGGTTGTCTAGATCTTGTGCTTGTCTTGATTTCAACATGCTAGGCTAGATCTATCTTGTGTTTGCTTATAATCTAATGAAACCTAGATGTTAATTATGTGTTGATTACTTGTTTATGGTTGTATTGGATGAATGATTTCAATGTTAGGCTTAAGAAAACTGGCAGATCTCCATTGTGTAACATGCTTGAACGTCTTAGGAAACATGAACCGATGTGTACTAGGTTTTATTGGTTGTATTTAATGCATGAGTAAATTCTAATGATCCCATGTTAGGAGCTTCTTAGCTGGCTCGACATAGGAGTGAAGTAGGCACTCATAGGATTGGGGAAGTAAGTACGCCACCCCATGAATGGTATTAAGGAATACAATCCGTCATCCACGCAACTATAACAAGTAATTAACGTGTAAAAGATATCTAGGGAGTTGTGAAATCTAAGTAAACACATTTCTCCCACATATTGCTCACAACCCTAGTGTAATTTAGTTTATTTTCATTTCTAGTATTTTATTTTGATTGCATCTTTAGTATTGGGTTAGTTGACTAGCAACTAATTCCGCCCAAATCCTTCAAACCCGAGATTTTTACTTGCTCTCCTAAAAATATAAAAATACAAAAAGAATTATCCCACATCTCTAGACCTAGTCTTTAGGTTTTCAAATCCTAGCGACACTATTCCTAGCTGAACGATCAATCCCCCGGTACTTGTCATTATATTATACTACATCGATCAGGTACACTGCCTGGTGGGGGTTGTAAGCTTCTCGAGATCCCTCGAGAGGTAAAGCCTGGTGCAATCCCCACGCATCAAGTTTTTGGCGCCGCAGACCGGGGAATAGTTATTGTCTAGGTTAGAATCTCTTTTTATTAGGTCTACTTGCTAGATTCCTTTCTAGTAAGATTTTTTTTTTTTTTTTTAGGTTCTCTTTAGTCTATCTTATTTCTTTGTGTTTTTGTTCGTAACTCTTCACCACTCGACATCATGGACGATGGGAACATCTTTGAACCCGTCATCCCACCACAACAAAACCCACCACTAGAACCTCTTAGGCCCCGAACCTTAGGAGAGTATTCCCGACCTAGCCACCAAGGCTACCGAAACACCATTGAGCTCACCGGAGCCAATGTGACCCCCTTACGATCCGACACCATCCGGTTGGTGCAAAGCGGATGTGCATTCCATGGACTTCGTTCCGAAGATCCAAATCAACATCTCAAGGACTTCCTTAAAATCGTAGATTCCATAGACCTAGATGTTGCAACTAGAGAGACAACCCGATTATGCCTATTCCAATTCTCTCTACGTGATCAAGCTAGTCAATGGCTTGAGCGGTTACCCGCAGGATCCATCACCACATGGGATGATCTCACCACTCGTTTCCTTGCTCAATTTTTCCCACCGGGGAGAACTACTAAGCTTAGAAATGACATCTTGATGTTCCAACAACGTCAAAATGAAACTCTTTATGAAGCATGGACTCGTTTCAAGGACTTACTCCAAAAAGTCCCTCATCATGGCATAGATCTTTGGCTCCAAGTCCAAATCTTTTATGACCATATCGATCTCTCCACGAGGCGAGCCATTGACCAATCGGCCAGTGGTAAGCTACGTGATCTAAGTGCGGAACAATCATGGGAACTCATAGAAGATCTTGCTCTCTATGACAACGAAAGTTGGAATGATCCCCGTGATTTGAACAAAACGGTCAAGGCAATATCTTTGCCTTCGAACAACTCTAGCACTCCCGACCGTAGGATCATGGAACTTGAGGACCAAGTCAAGTTTCTCATGAAATCTTACGAAGCTCCTAAGCCTTCAAGCCAAGTGAACAAAATCACTTATTCATGCGAATTATGTAGTGGTCCCCATGACACTCATGATTGTGTGGAACTCCCCGGAGCAGCTTTTGCAGATTACGCATCCTCGCGTACCGACGAAGCGGGAGATAAGTGGTACACTTTCAAACCCGAGCCAAACCCTTACGGTGATTCATACAACCCCTCTTGGAAAAATCACCCAAACCTTAGGTGGAAACAAAACCAAACCAATTCTTCCAATCCGCCTAATCATTACCAACTAAATGGTCCACCCTCCAACCGTACTTTCAACAATAATCCTTCTAACAACTATGGTAGTACCAACAATCTTGAAGGATTGATGTCTAAGTTCATGGCATCTCAAGAAGCTCGCATAGCTAGGTTCGAAACCGAATTCAACCAACAACAAACGGAGATGACCAACAAGATAGACAACTTGTTGAAAGCCCTCAACAACCAAGCGTTAACCACACCTAGGAAAGACACTAGGGACACCAATAACGGAATCCAAATTAAGGACCCCTCATCATCCAAACATGTCTACTTTGTCAATGTTGTCACCATTAAACCAATAGATAAGGAGATAGAAGAAAGTGACAAGGATGAAGTTGAAGTAGAAACCGAGACTACGGATAAAATTAGGGAAGTTGAGGTTAATAGGGTAGAGGAATTAGAGGAAGTAGAGACTATAGAAAAGCACTTTGATAAGTTGCCCACCAAGGAAGAACGGGAATACCATAAGGATTTATTCGATAGTCCCGAGACACCATATATCCTTGGCACACCCCTTATCAAAATGGGAGACCCCTCTAACATCAACATACCATGCAACATCGGGCATATGCATATATGGAAAGCTTATATCGATCCTAGATCTCCTGTAAACATCATGACTAGGACTTATTACAATTGGGTGATGAAGAAACAACTTGATTTTAGGATGATGCCCAATAAGAATTTGATAAGTAATTTTGTAGGAAGAGTGAAGGGATTGCATGTGATTATAGGTAATTTCACTTATGAGATCGATTTTATGATAGTAGAAGACACTCGTCCGGTGATAGATGATTGCCTAAGCCAAGTAATATTCGGAAAACCATTTGTTGAGGACACTAGGATGAGTTATGATCCGACTTTAGGGATAGTTAGGTTCAAGGAAGAGAATGATGAGATTGCCTACCAAATGCCCTACAAAATTGAGCAATACCGCCTTCTCTCTAATATAGAAAACGAACAGAAGCAAGCGGCTTATTATAGGAATGATGAGGATAGATGTAGAGGAGTAGAGTATGTGAAGGATAGGATGATTGGTTTCTACAAAGAACATTTACAATCAGAGAGTGAAACCAACGATGAGGTCACGTAGTAACCCATGACCTTGAGTCTAGCTACAAGACTCGTAAATAAAGAAAAGCGCTTCTTGGGAGGCAACCCATGATTTTGTGTGATTTTTATTTTGTTTGTTTGTTATTCGCTTCCGTATGCATGCTTTATTTTTATTGTTGGTAGATCATGTTTCTAAACTAAATAGTGGAAATACTTTACTTTGTTGTTTGGCCTAGTCTTAACTTCACCCAAAGGTATTTTTGCAAAAGATAAGTGTAAGGGGAAACCCCAAATATGTTTTTAAGAAACAAACCGATCATGATTCTCCACAATAATTAAATGAACATGTATATTCGTATTTGTTGGAGTCAAATGCTTGTATTGAGTCATAATGAAGTTTTGCAGGATTTTCCAGGAAGTAGAACCAAGTTTTGCCAGAAATTTTCCGGAAACTTAACATAAGAATTTCTGCAGGTCACTTCTGACGGCGTCACGAGTTTACTCTTGACGGCGTCACGTGTAGAAATCTGGAAATTTTACCAGTTTTGTTTTTCTAACAGAGTTAAAGTTTTTGTTGAATTATTAGTTTTATAATCTCCAGGAAATTTGCAAACATCATTCCACAAGCATTATATCTTTTTTTTTCTAGGATTTAATAATATATGTAGATTGCCGCCGATTTTATGCGAGGTTGCCTTGTCTGTTTTCTCAGGATTTACAGGT
>JARVZY010002733.1:0-89000 GCA_030686995.1 Artemisia argyi | reverse complement strand
ATATATTGTATTTTAAAACTTGTAACGATCTATGGAATCTTTAAATTATTTAGAAGGGCAATCTATGCAAAGACCACCACTATTTGAAAGTGATGGATTTTTATATTGGAAAAATAGATTCGAAACTTATGTGAAATCAAAAGATCTTGATCTTTGGCATATTATTACCTTTGGTGATTTTCCCCCTATTCAATATAATGTTGAAACTAAAATGGATGAAATTGTATCTTTTGAAAAACAAAATGATGATTTGAAAAAGAAACTAGCAAAAAATAATGAGGCTAAAATGGTCATTTATAATGCGTTACCACGCAAAGAATATGAAAGAATTTTTATGTGTAAAACCGCAAAAGAAATTTGGGATTCTTTACTAATTACTCACCAAGGTAATAGTCAAGTTAAAGATAACAAAATAGATCTTCTTGTACAACAATATGAACAATTTACGATTCCAGAAGAGGAATCAATTGATAATGCTTTTGCTAAATTTAACACTATTATCACAAGTTTAAAAGCACTTGATGAGACATTTTCTAGTAAAAATTGTGTTAGGAAATTTCTTAGGGCATTGCATCCGAAATGGCGAGCTAAGGTCACGGCAATTGAAGAATCAAAGAACTTGATGACGTTATCACTAGATGAACTTATTGGCAACTTGAAGGTCCATGAAGAAATTATAAGAAGAGATTCGGAAACGGTCAAAGTCAAGAAAGAACAAACCAAATCCATTGCTCTAAAAGCCAAAAAGGAACCTAGTGATGATGATGATTCAAGTGACGAAAGTGAAGACGAAGAATATGCAATGGCCGTAAGAGAATTCAAGAAATTCTTCAAGAGACGAGGAAGATTCACTAGATCATCACGAGACGAAAGAAAACCGTTACAAAGAAATAGAAGTGACAACTACGGGAAAAGAAAGTGCTTTAGATGTGGAAGTCCAAATCATCTCATTGGCGAATGTCTAAAGCCGTCGGGTTATGAAAATCAAGGCACATTTGTTAGTGGAACATGGAGTGATAGTGACAAAGAAGAAGTGGAAAAGCCAAGAGACAAAAAGTGTTTTATGGCAAAAGGAACCGACGAAATATGTTTAGGAATTGACTTGGAGCCTGACGAATGGATCAAGGATAGCGGATGTTCGAGGCACATGACGGGGAACCGCAAGCTATTCTCTACATACAAGGCATACAATGGAGGTAACATTATTTTCGGTAGTGACTTACGTGGAAAAATATATTGGCAAAGGTACGATTTCTCAAGACTCACTTACTATTGAAAATGTAGAGCATGTAGATAATTTAACATATAACTTGCTTAGTATAGGACAAATATGTGATAATAAATGTAGAGTCACTTTTACCGAAGAGGATAGTGAAATAGTTAAGAATGGAAAAATTATAGGTAGAGGAATTAGGAAAGGAGGCATATATGTTATGAAACTAGGAAACAAGCCTGAGGATAGGATATGCCTAACGACTCTTGATGAAAACTCAACATTGTGGCATAGGAGATTAGGACATGCTAACATGCAACAAATACAATCTTTGGCCTCTAAGGAACTAGTTAGAAATTTGCCTAATCTAAAATATGACAAGCATTTTTGTGATGCATGTAAAATTGGAAAACAAGTTCATGCTAGTCACAAAGCTAAGAATACAGTATCCACTACTAGGTGCCTAGAATTACTACATTTGGATCTTTTTAGTCCATCCGCTGTGCGAAGCTAGAGAGGAAAAAATATACCTTAGTAATAGTAGATGACTACTCACGATACACGTGGACTTGGTTTTTAAGTGACAAGACCCAAGCCTTTGAAAAATTCGAAATATTTAGTAAAATGATTCAAAATAAATTAGGATGCACAATAGTAGCCATTAGGACGGACCATGGTAGGGAATTTGACAATGAAGTACAATTCGGAAAATATTGTGATTTAAATGGAATATCTCACAATTTCTCTGCTCCTCGTACTCCTCAATCAAATGGTGTAGTAGAAAGAAAAAATAGGTCACTACAAGAAATGAGTAGAACAATGTTAAATGAACAATCCATCCCACAAAAATTTTGGTGTCACAACGTAGATACTTCAACATATATTATTAATAGGGTATCAATTAGGAGAATTCTAGGAAAAATTCCTTATGAGTTACTAAGAGGTAGAAAACCAAACTTAAGCTACTTTAGGGTATTTGGAAGTAAATGTTATATTCTAAACACTAAGGACTACCTCACTAAGTTTGATCCAAAATCGTATGACGGAATATTTTTAGGATACTCACAAAATAGTAAAGCATATATAATACTTAACAAACACTCCATGAAAGTAGAAGAATCACTAAATGTAACATTTGATGAAACACCACCACCTCCTAAAACTTTACCTTTAGAAGATGATGACTTAGTCGAAGAAGAAGCTATTAAGGTTAGTAAAACAAAACCCATAGGAAATGATAATGAAGACATTAACTTAGGAAATAACGAAATTGCAAATGTTAAAGAATCTGGATCACATCCACTAGATAATATAATAGGACATCTTAACCAAAGAACCCTTAGGTCACAAGCTCAAGATAAAAATAATTTCTTTTGTTTCCTCTCAGCAATAGAACCTAAGAATATTAATGAGACTTTAAAAGATGAAAGTTGGGTTATAGCTATGCAAGAAAAATTAAATCAATTTAAGGCAAATGACGTTTGGGAATTAGTCCCAAATCCAATGAATATGACCATCATAGGAACTAAATGGGTATATAGGAATAAATTAGATGAAAATGGAGTAGTTACTAGGAATAAAGCTAGGTTAGTTGCCCAAGGTTATAATCAACAAGAGGGAATTGATTATGACGAAACTTATGCCCCCGTAGCTAGACTATCTATTAGGATACTACTTGCCTACGCATGCGCCCTAGATTTTAAGTTATTCCAAATGGACCTGAAAAGTGCATTCCTTAACGGTTTTATCAATGAGGAGGTATATGTGGCACAACCTCCAGGATTCATTGACTTCGCAAAACCTGATTATGTTTATAAGTTAAAGAAAACTTTGTATGGACTCAAACAAGCTCCCAAAGCTTGGTATGATCGATTAAAAGCTTTCCTTATTAAACATGATTATTCCATGGGAATGGTAGATAACACTCTTTTCACTAAAAGGAAAGACCCAAATCTCATCATTGTTCAAATATATGTTGATGACATTATATTTGGATCGACTTCTCAAGACATGTGTGATGAATTTGCCAAAATCATGCATGATGAGTTTGAGATGAGTATGATGGGTGAACTTAACTTCTTCCTAGGATTACAAATAAAACAATTAGAAGATGGAATATTCTTTAACCAATCTAAGTACATTAAGGAAATGGTTAAGAAATTTGGCCTAGAAGACTCAAAACCCATGAAAACTCCCATGTCTACGGAAGTAAAACTCACAAAGGATGATGAAGGTGAGTCCGTAGATAACACCAAGTATAGAGGAATGATAGGTAGTTTACTGTACTTGACGGCAAGTAGACCCGATATCATGTTTAGTGTCTGCCTTTGTGCCCGTTTTCAAGAGGATCCCAAAACCTCTCACCTAGAAGCGGTTAAGCCTATCTTCCGATACATTAAAGGCACTATACACTTAGGATTATGGTATCCTAAGGGATCCGGCATAGAAACCATCGTCTATGCGGATTCGGATCATACGGGAGACTACGTAGATAGAAAAAGCACTAGCGGTATTTGCACGTTTATGGGATGTTGTCTAACATCATGGTTTTCGAAGAAGCAAACCGCTCTTGCTATTTCTACCACCGAAGCCGAATATGTAAGCACTGGAAAGGCATGTCAACAAGCACTATGGATGAAACAAGCTCTTATAGACTATGGCATTAGGTTAGAAAACGTTCCCATTATGTGCGATAACAAAGGTGCGATAGATTTAAGTAAAAATCCGGTGCAACACTCTAGGACTAAACATATAGAAATACGCCACCACTTTCTTAGGGATAATGTACAAAAAGGGAACATATCTATAGAAAAAGTTGCATCGGAAGATAACATTGCGGATATATTCACTAAACCCTTTAAGCGTGAATTATTCAATCACTTGCGTCTAGGATTAGGAATGATGGAACAAGTTGACTAAATTCTATTGCATTTAGAAAATTTTTTCTTTTAAGTTTTGCATAAGATTTACTTTTCTTCCACTTCTCCATTTCTGAGTCTAGGAATCTATTTCGCACAAAATTGAAGATTGGAAAATACTATTTTCTTTGCATATACTCTTTTGTAAAACCTAATCAAATTTTTAAAAAAAAATTATTCTCACATCTAGGAATTACATAAACATCATTTTCCTTGCATTGTTGACTAATGCTAAAAACATTTTTCTACCAAAATCATGCATAAACTCTCACATAAATCGTCAAGGTATATAATCTAATATATATCTTTGACATTCATGATCGAGCAAAAATCGAATTAAGGAGATTTTGGATTGTTTCTTAAGAATTTTTTTTTTCATTTAGAAGTCGAAACAATCACAACTCCACATTTGTTGCATATAGGCACACACTAGGACAAAATCACTCATAACATTGTCATCTTGTTTCATCACTAGATTTTTGACTCACTAGTTGCCTTTGCCTTTGATCTAAGATAGTTGCCTTAGGAAGTTTAAGTGCTCTTGCCTTTATTTGTCTCTTTTAGGTTATTATGTGTTGCTTATTTGTCTCTTAAGTGTTTTTGCATGCATGCTATATCTTGATTAGATTAGATGCTATATTGCCTAAAGGAATTGAACTTGCTTGAATCTAAATCCAAAAGCACAACCTTTCTGTAAATTTTCTGCCAAAAACCCTTTTCTGGCAATCTGGGAACAATCAGATGGGCAGCCCCCTTAATTATGTAAGGCGGCCCCCTTAATTTTAAGGGGACCGCCCCCTAATTAAGGGGACCGGCCATCTGCTGGACGGATTTACAGAATCTTTTCTGCTTTTTAGCCCATTTCGACCTACATTTCCCATTTTTCACCAACATATTTTATCCTAATCTCCCAAACAAACTTCATCCATCCATAAACACACAAATCTTACACTATAAATATCCCCAATCTTCCACACTCTCCATTCATCCCTTCATGAATTATCCAAACAAGCCAAAACCAAAAGCCTCAAGGCTTGCAAGGATGACGGAAAAACCCGTTTGGCGAAGAAAAAAGCCCTCGAAACAAATCCATCATAACCAATGAAGTTGGAAATCACTCAACACCTCCAACCACTTACTTCCCAAACTTTACACCAAATTCACAAGGACATTCATTTGATCCTCTTTACAAACCATACAACATTGGCCAAACATCTTCCTTCATGCCAAACCACTCATCTCATCCTCCAACCATTTATAATGATCCATACAAGTTTAATCAACCATCCAACTACAATTCCAACTACACAAACCCAAGTCATCCATATCAACACAATGACTCTCTCCGCACTGCCACGGAAAAGCAAAAGTTCCGTGATGAAATATCCCAAATCCATGATCTTAGTGATCTCAATGCCATGCATCTTGCACAACGCAACAAAGGGCAACTTCCATCATCACCCTACAACAATTGCCTACCCCATTCTCTCAACTTGGATCAAGTTACAAACCACACTCACTATTTCCCTTGTTGCATCTTCCTTCAAAAACAAATTCTATACTTGAGTGAAGATATTTCTTGGATTGAATATCTCCTCACTCGTCCTCATCCAATACCACCCTTAACACGATACAACATCGTAAGATCCACCTCTTCCGCTCCATACCCCACTCCATATCCCTCTCCATCTAACAACTAAGCCTTATGCTTATGTTCCCCTTCAAGCAAAATAAAACAATCAACCATGGGTTGCAAGCAAGTCCAAGTGCTCTCTTAGGCAATATAGGACTTTGTCTCTTCTTTTGTTTTATTGTAATCAATATGCTTCAAACATATTGAATGTTGTAATGCTAATCATTTCTATGATGCTTGAATGAATCTATTTGCATAATTGTTGTTTTACATGTATATGTGTCTTGCTCTCTTCAAATATTTTTGTAGCCAAGACTTCCATAGCTCGTTCCCTTGGTGCTCTCAAATGAGGGGGAGCATACATCAAGGGGGAGCATTCTACCCGTTTAATCTTCTTTCACGAAGCTTACTCGGCTTAACCTTTTTGATTTTACAAAAAGGGGGAGAAGAGAAATGTAAACTCTATAATACTTGTCTAAAAACAAATTTTAGATCTATTGAGTTTAAGGTTTTGTAATAATCAAAAAGGGGGAGAGTGTTGACATAAATAATGCCTAAAAACATTATTAACATATTATCAATATCTCTATGTTTTGATTATTACAAAATATAAACTCACAGAACTAAAACTTGTGACATAAACAAGTATTTAGTGATTAACATTCTCTTTACATCCAAATCACTTAAGGTATGAATAAACAAAGTGTTTAGTGCAATTTATGATCAAAGGAAAACTTAATTAAGTATTACAAAGTTTATTTAATTATATAAACATATTATATATTTTTGAAAAACACTTTTGGTAATAAAGAAAATGTTTTATTCATACTAAATATATGAATTCAAATTTTTAACCAAAATCAGTTAGTTTTTCACCAAATAAACTTTCCCCACTAAAAAACAAAAAATCTGGCCGTTACAGTTGGGCGGCCCCCTTAATTATAAAGGGCGGTCCCCTTAATTTTAAGGGGGCCGGCCTTGATTTAAGGGGACCGGACACGCTCCTCTGTCAGAATCTGTTGCCTATAAATACCACCTTAAATCTGGAATTTTTCTCACCTTTTGCACTCCTAAACTTTCTGTTCTAGATCTCCATTTCCAATCTCTTAATCCTTTGATCATACATTCTTAAATCTTTGTTTCAAAGTGATCCAAACATCATCCTATCAAGTGCAAGAGAAGAATACTTCTATCCCTCAAGACAAGAAGTATTACAACTTGTTGTGATCTCCACATCTAAGTTGTTAGAGCATCATCATTGTATTTATCTCATTGTGTGACTAGTTGTGAATATTTGTTAGAAGATAGTTTAGGTATATATATATATATATATATATATATATATATATATATATATATATATATATATATATAGTGATTGGTTAGTAGTTAGTTGTGAAGAAAAAGAGTTAGGAAGAAGATTGGTGTGTAGAAGAGTTAGGAAGAAGATTGGTGTGTAGAAGATAGTTGTGAAGAAGATTGGTGTGTAGAAGATTGGTGTGTAGAAGATAGGTGTGTAGAAGATTAGTGTGAAGGAGATAGGTGTGAAGAAGTGTTGTGATTAAGTAGTGAATAGGTGTGAAATAGTTGTGTAGAAGGTGTGAATAAGTTGTGACGTAGTTGTGGTATGTAAATTGGTGTGTAAGGTTTTCTCCGCCATAAGGGAGCTTGTTGACATAGTGAAGAAAACTCTCGAGTTAGGTGCTCGGGGAGTGGAGTAGGGCAAGGAAGGTGACCTTGTAGCCGAACCACTATAAATCTCTTGTCATGCGGTTCGATCTTTCCAACTCTCATCTATTTCTTTACTTACATTATTATTGCTTTATCGTACATATTTAGTGTTGTTCATATTGTGCATGACTTGATTTCATATAGCATCGAATCTAAACTTTTGTAAAAAAAGAAAACTTTCAAACAATCTTTTATAACAACTTAAAAAGACGTAAAACTATTCAACCCCCCTTCTAGTTTTCCACAGTTACCAACCAAACGGTCCACCATCTAACCGTACTTTCAACAACAATCCTTCCAATAACTATGGTAGTACCAATAATCTTGAAGGGTTGATGTCCAAGTTTATGGCATCTCAAGAAGCTCGCATAGTTAAGTTTGAAACCGAATTCAACCAACAACAAACAGAGATGACCAATAAGATTGACAATTTGTTGAAAGCCCTCAACAACCAAGTGCTAACTACACCTAGGAAGGACACTATGGACACTAATAGCGGAATCCAAATTAAGGACTCTTCATCATCCAAACACGTCCACTTTGTCAACGTTGTCACCATTAAGCCAATAGATAAGAATGTAGAAGAAAGTGACAAGGATGAAGTTGGAATAGAAACCGGGACTAAGGATGAGGTTAAGGAAGTTGAGGATATTGATGAGTGCTCAAATACTCATCATTTTTGGTCAAATCTGAGCTGCAAAACATTTAAAAACACTCAATAATGCATCAAAATACTGAAAATATTCCAAAATTGTGTTTTATATGTTTCAGATGCAAAATGAGTAAAAACAGTAGAAAAATGTACAAAGTTTTTATAATTGGCAGTTTCAGTCCCCCAAGTTTCAAAAATTGACAAAACTACTCCCTGAGTATTTATTTTGCAAGAAAAGTCAACCCAAGTCCTTTTAAAATAAAAAGTTATCAAAATAACACTTGGGTGAAATTTTCAGAAAATTACAAGTTTAGTCCCTCAACTTTGCAAAATTGACAAAAATGGTCCCTGGGATGTAAAAACTTTGTGAAAAATAATTTTTGGTCCTTGTTTTATTCATATTTGGCAAATATGGTACTTGGGTGAAAATTTTGGAGAATTTACATGTTTGGTCCCTGAGTTTCACAAGTTGGCAAAATAGGTCCCTGAATTTCAAAAATAGAAAATTATCAAAGGTGGTCCTTATATTATTACACTATGACAAGTTTGGTCCCTTGTGAGTACTTTGGGAATAATACGAATCAGGTCCCTAAATTTCAAATTAATTATATTTTGGTCCTTGTGATTTGTATCTACTAAACCAAACGGACCCTATTATTATTACTTCAAAAACCAAATCCAATACCCCTTCCCTCACCAGCCCACACAACACCCAGGCCCAATCTACCATCAAGGCCCACTCCAAAATAAAACCACCCCCGTTTTAATATTACCCCAGGTCAACCTCCCAGGTTTGACCACCTCCTTCCTCACCCCACTTGTCTGATATCCCATTGCTACACTTCACCTCCCCCTCCTCCAGGTCACTAAACCCATTCCATGTTCCCTTGACTACCACAACCCTCCAAACAACATTTATTACTCCTAAAATCCCTCCAAGCAACCTGCTAGTGGATTAGCACTTTTGGCGCCAAAATGCCCTTCAAAAGGTCAGGATTAAATTCAGTCATCCAAGGGCTAGAATTCATGGTGGGAAAAGTCTCAGTGGACCAGGGGAACCCTAAAAGTCTATAAAAGAGAAGAAAGAAGAGTAGTTAGCAGTTAGTTAGTTTTAATTAAGTAGGAATAGAATAGAATTTAGAAATAAAATATTTATGTAACCCTTTCTTTGTATCTTTCTTGTTTTAGACTTAGTACCAGTTGTAATATCAAATTTGAAGGTTAAATTTAGTATTATTTCAGTATTCAAGAATTTTATATTTTTACTTAAGTTTTCAATTTCTTGTTGTCTTCTCAAATTGCATTATATTTTGTCTAAATAACTTTCATAAACTATTTTAAAGTCATTTGAAGTTTATAGAAAGCAAAATCTCAGAAAACAAAAGAAAAAGAAAAACACAAAGAAATATTAAAAAAATAATAATACATAATACAAAAAGAAAAGAAGAAGTGATAGCAGTAATGGTAATGGATCATGGTTTAGTGCTTCATGGGGAGTGGTAGGTTGTGATTTTGAGTTCCTGGTTCACCTTTGTGCTTGAATTGTGTGTAAGACTGTTTCTACTTTTTATTTGTCTTTGCATAACTTGCTCATTGTAGTTATAATTGCTATTTGTTGTTAATTATTGTTTATTTATGCTTGTTTCATGATTCTGTAAAGTAATTTATCAGTCTCATGCTTTAAATTCCTCAATTGCTCCTTGAATTGCCCAAATCTATTTTTAATGGGGTGTTTGGCTTAAACTGTCTTAAGGTAACCAAGGGTACCTTGGTTATTGTTTGTTGTTTTAATCACTCATGCCAGGTCAGTAGAGCCCATTTAAGTCATTAAACCTAGTGTTTGTCAACTAAAAATAAAAAACCTAGTTGATTGCCTCTAATATGTTAACTGTTAGGTTTTAGGGTATGAAATCTCACCATTTCCACTCTTAAGTTGTTAGAGTAGCTTGTTTGAGTCTTAACATAGCTTATTACACTTTACTCAGCCCTTAAATTAAGATCAAAGCTCAAAAAAGTCAAACCAAGAGTTTATACAAAAAAGTCAATTTGCCCTTTGTGCAAAAAGTCAGATAATGGGAGATTTTTGGTGATTTTTGTGTTGAGTATTAGGCCTTCATCTTTTTAGGGATTATTTTTTATCAGCTTAACTCTTGAATCATCTAGTTTGCTTATTTTTAGGAATTTTATTTTGGCTTTTATAAGTGTTCAAAGTGGACTGCAGGGCAAGAGGTTGCCCTGCACCATGACCTCAGTTAAACCATCCATTTTCCAATGCCCTTAGCTTATTCAATAGTGGGCCTCACAACTTGAGATTTAGCTTATTGGAAAGCCCATAAGCCCACCTTTAAGCCCCCTTAGCTTATTTTCCAACTCCTAGCTTATTTACTAGGGCTGCACCACCCATTTAAGTGGTCTATTTCCTGTTGTATGCTGAAGGATCAACTTTTGTACCATTTTTCATGCCCCCCTACAGAGTTCAATTGTGGGACCTAGAGATTGCTTATTAGCTTTTTGAAAAGCTAGTAAGCTCAGCTTTTAGGATCAGCTTTTGGTTTGGAATTCCAAGCTATCCTGTGGGTCCCACAAGGCCTGGAAATTAGGCCTTCCAACCTGTTTGGTGCTCAGGTTCAGGCCAAGTGCTTATTGATCTCCCATAGCTTATTTCTTGTGCTTAATTTGTCATTTA
This sequence comes from Artemisia argyi, assembly GCA_030686995.1. Lineage (NCBI taxonomy): Eukaryota > Viridiplantae > Streptophyta > Magnoliopsida > Asterales > Asteraceae > Artemisia > Artemisia argyi. Next base: position 78,167 of record JARVZY010002733.1, on the reverse strand, counting down.
TTGCTTATTCCTAATTGTTGCATCCTAGTGTAGCTTAATCACCCATTGGTTCAGCCTGTGTGGCTTATTACAAGCCCTTTCAAGTTCATCACAACTCCTAATAAGCTAAAATCCCATTCTGCCAATCCAATAAGCACTCAAAAGTGCTTATTTCTGTGTTCTAGCCAAACTTCCTTCTTTAAAGTTTGTTATTTTTAAATTTTAAATAGTTCTCAAAAAGAAAATCCAGAAAAAGACAAAATTACAAATAGTGATAGCTTTTATTTAATATCTTTTAGCTTATTTTCAGCTTATTTATTAAGCAATTCCCATTTTTATATTTTTCCTAGGTTTCTTATATCTTAAAATAATTTCAGTAATTTTTTCATATTTTTCTCTTTTCATTTAGTATTTTTAATAATTAATATTAGTTTTTATTAATTAATAATTAGTTAATAATTAGTAATAATTATTTAAAAAGTCTTAAAAATATTTTTTCTGTTTTAAAATTAGTTTTATATTACTTTAGATTTTTCTAAGTTTTAATTTTATTTTTCTAGGCTTATTTTACATTTTCTTATTATTTAGTGTATTATTAAATAGTTTAAATTAGTTTTTAATTAATAATAATTATTAAAAAAGTAGGAAAAATATATTTTCAGTTTGAAAATTAGTTTTATAATATTTTAGATTTTTCCAAATTTATTTTTTATAATTTTAGTGTAATTTCATAATTAGTTATAATTTAGGTTAATTTAAATAATTAATAAGTAATTAGAAAATAGTATTTAATTAATGGTAATTAATATAATAGTGTAAAAATTAATTTTAATTTTCCAAAAATTTTCTTATATCATTAGGATTGTAAAAATTTAATTTTCATATCCGTAGTCATTTTATTTCTCACGTTTCACGTTTTATTTTGTACGTTTACGTTAATTTAAATGTAAACGTACGCGTTCTTAGATATTAAACGTTTTTAAGTATCTAACTTTAAGGTAACCGTTCATATAGCTTATTTAACCTATTTCCTTGTAGATTCCTTAGTTTAATCAATCACAAACCCCTTTCCTGTCCAAATTCACCCGATCACAAGCCCGTTTGAATACAATCCACACCTCGTCGGGACATAACGACCCGGGGAAACCCTATATTCCGCGGAGCATTGACTCTAGGCAGTTTGACCTTGTTGACCATCCTGTGGTCAATTTAAGTTGACCACTACCTGGTCAGTTTAGGTTGACCGTTTGGAGCCAATCAAATTTTGGCGCGGCTGCCGGGGAGGTTGTGTGCGTATCCAAACGTATTTGAAGATTGGTGAATCGGGATATACACCCATTGTATATTTATACACCATTGTTCATATTATCTTCTTATTTACACAAAACTGTTCCCGAAAACATTTTAAAATCAGTTTTAAACGAACACAAAAAACACAAAAAGATTTTTCTTTCTTATAGAATGTTTTTCAAAAATCACAAAAATATCCACCTTTACCCTCTCGCATCTTTGATTCTTCATTCTTTACCCTCCCAAACCTTTTGATTCTTTCTATTTCTCATCCACACCTTCTGATTTGCCAATGGTGTGGTGGCCCTCATAACGGTGGTAATTGCCCCAGCTGTGGCATGGTAGAGTCAGGATACGGGTCTGTCTATAACCAGGATCCCTATTCTCATCATGTCACGACTGATTTATTCCACCAGCCACCACACCATAAGATACTGACATATTCGTGTGAGTATTGTGGAGGTCCTCACCAAGGATTTGAGTGTCAATCCGGAAACACGTTTGTCTATGAACAGTTTCCTGATAACACTCAGAATTTTGGAAATGACCAATATCCATGTTATTCACCAAACCAGTCACAACAATCATATTGTTGTGAGTACTGTGGAGGTCCACACTCTAGCTCGGATTGTCAAACAAGGAATCCATTTCCTTGTAACAATTATGACTATCCGTATCATGACCAACCTCCACAGTACCAAATGATTCACACAACTCCTCATGATACTGAGCAAGACCTTTTACTAAAGGCTCTTGAGATATTGAAAGAACTTAAGGAGGAGTTGGTTACTACATCGTTTCAAGACTCTCGTGAGAAATCTATGGCATAATTACTTGCTGAAGAACGAGAGGCTAGAAACAAAAAGAGTATGGAGGAATTACTTGTCGAAGAACAAGCAGCTATAACACGTGCCAAATTTCGTAAAGCTGCTCTTCTAGACTGTGATGATGATAGTGATAATGAAGACACCATTGATATCCTTCAATTTTATAAGGGTTCGTCAGATTCATCATTTGTGATTCCTCCCATTGAAAATTAGGGAGAAAATAATGAGATGGAGAAATTACTAGCAGAAGATCAAATGGAACTTGTACAATCCATGAATGCTAGCTCCTCTCATCTCCCTCAGTCTGTTGTTATCACACTCGAAGTTCACCCTCACTCTCTAAACATGGGGGATGAGCATCTTAGCACTATTCCTAATAAGGAATCGGACGAATTAATAAAGTCTAGTGTTGAGAGCCTTGTCCCAATCCCGAGAGAGTCACAGGGAACTTTTGATCAAGTGTGTGATATTCTTTCTCCCCCTGATAATCCAAATGATCAAATTGAGACTATCTCTGATTCCAGTGATGATTGTTTATCTTATGGAGACATTGAGTATGTTGATGCATCCCTTCCCCACTCTAATGTTGACTTTCTTCTCGAGGAGTTCGCCGATGAACTCACTCACACCAATCAACTTCCATCGGGAAGTGATGATGATCTCTTTGATTTCAAAGATGATCTAGAAGAAGTCGAAGCATTCCTTGCCCTAGATAGTTCAACTTCGTATGAAGTTGATGATAACTATCTTGATTTTGAGGGGGATATTCTTTTCCTTGAAAGCTTATTGAATGATGATCCATCACTCAATTCCTATCTCAACACCGGGCTTAGTGATTCACACACTGATGAAAATTCTTTATCTTATGGAGACATCAGTGATGTTGATGAAATACCTTCTGAACCCATCATTGATCACCTTATCATGACTCCTCTAGAGTATGATGGCAAGAAACATCATCATCGGGGGGAAAGATTCTCAATCATGAGAATTTGTATTTCTATGACAAATTATCCCACCCTCCCTCCCAAGATGTTTTCTAACCCTAAGAGCTTAACCGACAAAATCCAAATTCAGGAAACTAAACCTGATCTTGAGGATGAGCATATTTTCATGATTGTTCTCATGACATTCTCGGTGACTTCCTGTCTTCTTCACTCCTTCGGGAATGAAGACACTGTCTTTGACCCCGGCATTTCTATTTACCATTATTTTGAGCCGGGATTATATCTCATCGGTGTGGAACTTTCACGTGCTTCAAATGTTTGTCCAAACATCTTGAATGAAAGTCCGATGGAGATTGTCTCTTCCACATCATGCTTCCCCAAGAACAAATGAATTCAGGGTCGAGTCAATCTAGCGACTCGGTAAACAAAAACAGTAGCATGCTTATAGGGTTTTCACCCTAAGTGTGGGGGAGTTACCCCTACTGTGGTTACCAACAAAGTGAAAAAATGGTGTTTCCACATTTAGCTTGTAATGTTGCCCTTTTATATTCAAAGAGTCGGCATAATAGCCGGGAGTTTGAATATTGAGGACAATATTCATTCTAAGTGTGGGGGGGTATTCTAGCGAATTTTATCACATTTTACCATCTAGTACTCCCGTTTTTGGCAAAAATTTTAAAAATTTTTCACTTGAGTTTCAAAATTTTTGTGGTTATCAGTCCACCATGTCTAAATGACCAAAGGATTGGCTAATCCAGGAGCAAACAGCTGTTAGTAAAGATATATCAAATCCGTTGACGGCTTACAATTTGCCCAAAATTGTATGTTATCTCAACTCGCCATATCCTAAAAAGTGAAAGAGTTGGCTAGCCCGCAAGATTATGGCTTGTGGTAAAGGCAGTGGAAAACCATAATTGGTAATCAGCTCACCAAGATGTTGACTATTCCATCAAGAGTTGGCTAGTCCAGAAGCAAACGACTTTTGGTAAAGACAAATCAAATCCGTTTACAGCTGGTGGTTTGCTCAAAATCACATGGTTATCAAGTGGACCATAGTTTTTACTTGAACTGAAACATTTGGAAACTCCAAAAGTAATGGCTTTTGGTAAAGAGATTAAAATCCATTAAGTTTTCAAAACAGTTTATTGCTAGGGACTAGCAATAGTTTAGTGTGAGGGATTGATGAGTGCTCAAACACTCATCATTTTTGGTCAAATCTGAGCTGCAAAACATTTAAAAACACTCAATAATGCATCAAAATACTGAAAATATTCCAAAATTGTGTTTTATATGCTTCAGATGCAAAATGAGTAAAAACAGTTGAAAAATGTACAAAGTTTGCATAATTGGCAGTTTTAGTCCCCTAAGTTTCAAAAATTGACAAAACTAGTCCTTGAGTATTTATTTTGCAAGAAAATTCAACCCAAGTCCTTTTAAAATAAAAAGTTATCAAAAATAACACTTGGGTGAAATTTTCAGAAAATTACAAGTTTAGTCCCTCAACTTTGCAAAATTGACAAAAATGGTCCCTGGGATGTAAAAACTTTGAGAAAAATAATTTTTGGTCCTTGTTCTATTCATATTTGGCAAATATGGTACTTGAGTGAAAATTTTGGAGAATTTGCATGTTTGGTCCCTGAGTTTCACAAGTTGGCAAAATAGGTCCCTAAATTTCAAAAATAGAAAATTATCAAAGGTGGTCCTTATATTATTACACTATGGCAAGTTTGGTCACTTGTGAGTACTTTGGGAATAATACGAATCAGGTCCCTAAATTTCAGATTAATTACATTTTGATCCTTGTGATTTGTAACTACTAAACCAAACGGACCCTATTATTATTACTTCAAAAACCAAATCCAATACCCCTTCCCTCACCAGCCCACACAACACCCAGGCCCAATCTCCCATCCAGGCCCACTCCAAAACAAAACCACCCCCGTTTTAATATTACCCCAGGTCAACCTCCCAGGTTTGACCACCCTCTTCCTCACCACACTTGTCTGATATCCCATTGCTACACTTCACCTCCCCCCTCCTCCAGGTCACTAAACCCATTCCATGTTCCGTTAACTACCACAACCCTCCAAACAACATTTATTACTCCTAAAATCCCTCCAAGCAACCTGCTAGTGGATTAGCACTTTTGGCGGCAAAATGCCCTTCAAAGGTCAGGATTAAATTCAGTCATCCAAGGGCTAGAATTCATGGTGGGAAAAGTCTCAGTGGACCAGGGGAACCCTAAAAGTCTATAAAAGAGAAGAAAGAAGAGTAGTTAGCAGTTAGTTAGTTTTAATTAAGTAGGAATAGAATAGAATTTAGAAATAAAAAATTTATGTAACCCTTTCTTTGTGTCTTTCTTGTTTTAGACTTAGTACCAGTTGTAATATCAAATTTGAAGGTTAAATTTAGTATTATTTCAGTGTTCAAGAATTTTATATTTTTACTTAAGTTTTCAATTTCTTGTTGTCTTCTCAAATTGCAATATATTTTGTCTAAATAACTTTCATAAACTAATTTAAAGTCATTTGAAGTTTATAGAAAGCAAAATCTCAGAAAACAAAAGAAAAAGAAAAACACAAAGAAAAATTAAAAAAATAATAATATATAATACAAAAAGAAAAGAAGAAGTGGTAGCAGTAATGGTAATGGATCATGGTTTAGTGCTCCATGGGGAGTGGTAGGTTGTGATTTTGAGTTCCTGGTTCACCTTTGTGCTTGAATTGTGTGTAAGACTGTTTCTACTTTTATTTGTCTTTGCATAACTTGCACATTGTAGTTATAATTGCTGTTTGTTGTTCATTATTGTTTATTTATGCTTGTTTCATGATTCTGTAAAGTAATTTATCAGTCTCATGCTTTAAATTCCTCAATTGCTCCTTTAATTGCCCAAATATGTTTTTAATGAGGTGTTTGGCTTAAACTGTCTTAAGGTAACCAAGGGTACCTTGGTTATTGTTTGTTGTTTTAATCACTCATGCCAGGTCAGTAGAGCCCATTTAAGTCATTAAACCTAGTGTTTGTCAACTAAAAATCAAAAACCTAGTTGATTGCCTCTAATATGTTAACTGTTAGGTTTTAGGATATGAAATCTCACCATTTCCACTCTTAAGTTGTTAGAGTAGCTTGTTTGAGTCTTAACATAGCTTATTACACTTTACTCAGCCCTTAAATTAAGATCAAAGCTCAAAAAAGTCAAACCAAGAGTTTATACAAAAAAGTCAATTTGCCCTTTGTGCAAAAAGTCAGATATTGGGAGATTTTTGGTGATTTTTGTGTTGAGTATTAGGCCTTCATCTTTTTAGGGATTATTATTTGTCAGCTTAACTCTTGAATCATCTAGTTTGCTTATTTTTAGGAATTTTATTTTGGCTTTTATAAGTGTTTAAAGTGGACTGCAGGGCAAGAGGTTGCCCTGCACCATGACCTCAGTTAAACCACCCATTTTCCAATGCCCTTAGCTTATTCAATAATGGGCCCCACAACTTGAGATTTGGCTTATTCGAAAGCCCATAAGCCCACCTTTAAGCCCCTTAGCTTATTATCCAACTCCTAGCTTAGTTACTAGGGCTGCACCACCCATTTAAGTGGTCTATTTCCTGTTGTGAATAATCGGTTTTAGGGTTCTCGTAAAGAGTTTTAGGGTTTTGTGAATCGTACCTTTAATGAGAATTATGTCATTCCTTATATAGGCGCAGAATCCTTGTAGGTTTCTTGCTCCTTACTCTTCGCACACGTGGTGCTTATCCGGGTTAAGGATATCTATTCCGTAATTAGGAGATCCTTATCTATGCCCGGGTAGTTTTGGTTGGGCTTGGGTCTACGTGAGCCCAATCCCATTATTACTGTGGCCCAAGTTATAATAGCCCACTCATGGTGGTTTTGGGCCTTAGTGATGTTTATCATTTGGGCTCGTGGCCCAAATATAGACTATACGTCATCATGTCCCCCCAGTCTAGTATGCGCGGCTCGTAGCCGCGGATGCTAGACTAGTGAGAGTAGCGGTAAGCGTGGCGGGAGGAATATAAAAATTTGCCGCCCAATATGAAAAACTATGTATTTAGACCAAGATATTTCCTAAAAATGCCTCGAAAAACGGGGGGTGTGTCCACGTGTTCCTTGGAAAACGGGAAAAAGTGCATGTACCTTTCGTATTCCAGCCACACGTTTTATGAGTGGGATCCACGTGGCTTACATCTAGTGTTTTTTATGACCTATAAGAGTCACCGCCTCCCTTTTCACTAATCATCACAGTAAAAACGATTTCCGCCATTTTTACATCTTTTCAAAAAGCTTTTTTAAGAGATCAACTGTTTCTATTAGGTAACTGCGCGTGCGTATCTTAGTAGATCTAGTCATACTGCTGAAATGGTTGCTCAGTTAGAGGATTTTCGCTCTGCGATGGATGAGGATGGACTACGTCAGTTCTCCTCTGATTACTTTATTCCTCTGGACGTGCATCCAGAAGTCCCGGACGTTGATGCGTGTATTGCCGATTTCCCCGAAGGGAAGATAGGATTATACATGCATTTCTTTGAGTACGCTAACTATCGCGTACCAATATCTGTATTTCTGAGCAACGTGCTCAATTTCTATCACCTTCATATCCCTCAGCTGCACTGTATAGGTGCGGCGAAGATATCAAATTTTGAAGTAAACTGTTGTTTACTTGCAATAAACCCAACTGTCGACCTATTCCGTGCGTTTTACCACACAACGTGGTCGCATGGATGGGTATCCTTTGCGAAGCGCGCAGGGAGCCTTCAGTGTTATACCGATAAGGTAGATTCCTTGAGGCATTGGAGGGAATATTTTTTCTGGGTGGATGATGTGGTGTTTCCTTCACCATTTGAGTTTTATACTCAAGAGACACAGCCGAGGGATGGGCGCCCCGTACCCGGTTCATATAGCTTGGCGGATGCGGAGACTATTGACGCCAACCGCATCCCCATTAACCCTTACCCTGAGGAGTTTTTGGTGCACATGAGGTTGAGTCGCAACTATTTCCATGGTGCTAACGAGGTGCCAACCTTCATTGATGAGGAAGGCCGGGGTGGGTGTTCATCCCTTTTAATTGTTCGCTTCAAATAATGTAAGTTTTTCTGTATGCGCACTTGTAATAACTAATCTGTGTTTTGTTACTTGTTTATGTGTTGCGCAGAGATGGATTTGTTTGCTGTAGTGAAGCTTGAGAAGCCAAAACAGGTGACCGTTGGTGTGCGCCCTCTGAGGGAGGGTGAGCAACCACTCTTGGATGCGACTGCTGGGCATCTGACTGTGTTAGGGCCAGCTGGTCCTGAAGATTCGCCCCCTCTTCTTGTGACGCCAGTGCAGAGCGTGGCTCCCACTATGGAGCCTGTACATGTGGAGGAGTTGCACGCTGAATCTTCTGACAGCGTGGAGGTACTGAAGCCTGAGGTGGTAGCGCAGAATCTAAAGCGCAAAGGAGAGGCTGGTGGCAGTGGTACTTCCAAGAGGAGGCGCCATCTGATCGCTAATGAAGAGTCATCCGCAGAGGATGACCCATCCGCTTCTGGCGTGGAGAAAGTGACTGCGAAGGCTTCTCCGCTTCTGTAAGTGATATTCCTCCTTTTTCCTTATTCTTTATACATTGATTGTTACTTGTCGTAATATTTGCTGACTTTCTTCCTAATTCGTTGTAGTGACCATGCTGCAAAGGGTGATGCGGTGTTTGTGGAGAGTGTGGTCCCTCCTCAGAATGAAAACGTGGAGGAGGGAGTGAAGGTGGCTGAGGATGTATCTGCGCAGCAGCTGTTGGTGGAGTTAGCTGCTGCTGCTGAGCGTCAAACTGAGCTAGTCGCTAAGTTGAAGACGCGATACATTGGGGAGAGTAGCACTCTTGCCCGGAAAGATGAGGAGATTGCTCTTCTCCGTGCATAGCTGGTTGAGGCGCAAGCGGAGGCAGAGTCTGCCAAGGCGCACGTAGACAAGGTCACTGATGAAAAATTGACCATGATGTGAGAGCTGCAGCATGCGCGAGGTGAACTTCATCAGTTCAGGGCTAACCTTACCTGGGGGGTAAGGTATCTTGAGGAGAAGAAGGCTGAACACTTTGGCCATATTGATGAGTCCGCCTCCGTATGGAGAAGCTTCTAAAGGAGCAGGAGGAGAAGCTGCACGGTCTGAGCATAGACTATGATGAGGAGTTATTCCCTCATCTTATGTCTACAATAGCTGAGCGCAGGTATGCCTTTATATTTTTCTCTGAAATGTTGCCTTTATCAGATTTATTGGTTTGTCTTTTTTCTTCTAATGCATCATTTTTCTGTTTTTGTAGGTGGTTGATCAGTCATGGCTTGCGCCTGGCTGCGATGGGCACCTTAGAGCCTCCAGAAGTATTGGAGACTTTTGGAAAGGTGGTTCAGTGCACCATGGAGCGTGGTAGGGCGCAAGCCATGGAGGAGCTCCATGAGGCTAAGTTGTTGAATGTGGCACTTGCTGAGGTGCCTGGTTACGATGCCAACGCTTATGACGAGCTGATGAAAGCGATGGAGGGAATGAAGCTGCTTGAGCTTCCCTAGATTGCGTGGCTGGAGCGCGACCAGGATTATCCTATAAGGGTAATTATGGAGGGGTTAACCCTGGGGCGCCATGTCTTGGAGGATGTAGAGGCGCAGCCAGACTATTATCTAAAGCCTGATGAGTCGCAGCTGCAGGTTCCTGTTTTTGTACAGCCGCGCCATATGTTGAATCCTTTTGCTCTTGAAAAGGAGGTTCCTCTCAAGGAGGTATTGGAGCTGCACGCAGAGAGAGCTGCCAAGAAAAAGGGGGTTAAGGGCAAGGCCATCTTGTGCGGTGTGGGCACTGTGCATATTCCCAGGTCAGATGGGATTCCTGTTAATGTAGCGACCATATCGCCTAAGGATGCGTTGCTTTTAAGAAAGCTCCAAGAGGCAGGAAGCTCCGCTGCCCCAGAAGATAGTCCTGAGCATCGTCATAGTGTGTAGGATGTTGTAACTTGTATATTTATTGTATAAATAACAAAGTATATCTTTTGCGTGTTATGGTATCTGTTCATAAATTGTTATCTTTTTATGTAAAAAAGATTAAATAAGATATTCTTTTTGGATCTATGTTTAAATTAAGTGCGTGACTTAAGATAAATTATAAGTATGAAAATAAACTTGCATTATTTTTGCAAAGTTTTATTATGTGACCAAGAGTCTTGGCTCGTTATTTGCTAAGCTTGTACAGTGTACATGATATTTGCGCATCCTTAGTGGGACGCACAAGGAAAACTTACCTCAACGTCTTGAAATTAAGGCGCTTAGCAAGGATGCGTGATCCAGTGTTGATGGGTTTGCAACCCTCTTACTCAACGAGTAAATTAGTAGGTTTACTCATCCTTTATGCCCTCGTGGGTCTTTAGTTAGTGCATGCACGCCATGTAGGCAAAAATATAATATAACAATATTGAGACATGTAAGAATGTACGCAATAAAGTAAAATGTGTTATGGAGTTAGCTAGAAACCATAACGTTTTATTGATACTTGCAAGTTTTGGAAATAATAAAAAAAACAATTCCTAACAAAGAAAAGAAAAAACAAACAATTATTGGGCACATACTAAAGTGCGAAGTTGTCTGTTTGTGGGCCGTAGCCTTTACTAAAGATAGCATCTTTTTAGATTGCAGATATTCCAAGTGCGCGCCAGATCGTGACCTTCCAAATCGCGCAACCTGTATGCACCATTACCTAGCGCATCAGTGACCTCATAAGGTCCTTCCCATTTTGGTCCAAGCTTGCCTGTGTCTTCTGCGTGACTTGCGTCGTTAGCGCGGTATACGAAGTCTCCTGGCCTGAAGGAAGCATGTTTGACTTTTGAGTCATAATACTTTTTCATTTTTGCTTTTGCCTTTGCTTCGCATATAGCTGCGCGTTCACGCCTTTCTTCTAGCAAGTCCAAGTCTATGCGTCGCTCCTCGTCATTTGTTGTGACGTTAACCTCTGCTGTTCGGATAGTTGGCATCCCTATTTCAGCTGGTATGACGGCTTCTGTTCCATAGACAAGAGAAAATGGTGTGTCTCCGGTACTGGTTTTGATTGTGGGACGGTGCGCCCCGAAAACATGTGACAACTCGTCCACATTTTCCTTTGTGTCTGTCGAGGCGTGCTTTTATCCCTTCGCCTAAGCTGCGATTTGCGTGCTCAACTAAGCCATTGGTTTGTGGGTGTTTTACTGAAGCAAAGTGTTGTGTGATGTTCAATTGCGCGCACCAATCTTTGAATGGGTTGTCACGGAATTGTTTTCCGTTATCTGATATGATTTCACCTAGTAGCCCAAAGCGACACACAATATTGTCCCATACGAAGCGTTTTACCTGATTGCCCATGATACTCATCACTGCTTTTGCCTCAATCCACTTCGTAAAGTAGTCTATGGCTACGATGAGGAATTTTAGCCCTCCCGCTGCAACTGGGAAAGGGCCATGGTGAGGTGATGGGGGTTAGCTCTTGTTGTGGTTGGCGCGGAATTGGTCTGTGTACTTGGCAATTGCTGCATTTTTTTTATCATATCTCGCGCATTGCGGTGCATAGTAGGCCAATAATATCCTGACCGTAGAGCGCGCACTACAACGGATCGTGGTCTTGAGTGCATGCTACATGATCCAGCATGAATTTCTCGGAGTACATAGTCTGCCTGAAGAGGTCCAACACATCGAAGCCAAGGTTTCAAGAAAGAACGTCGATATAGGATGTTATTTCGTAGTTCAAATCGCTACGCTGTGCGCCGCACTCTTCGAGCGTCTTTATGATCTTGTGGTAAGATTCCTTTGCTAATGAGTTCAATGATAGGTGTCATCCATGTGGGATCTTGTTCTTCTATCACCGTGGATACTTCCATCTCCAAGATTGATTTGTTTTTTAGAGTTTCTACCAATACCTGTTTTGATAAGTGCGCAAAGCTTGTAGATGCAATCTTGCTAAGCGCATCAGCTTTCCTGTTGTCCCCTCTAGGTATTTGTTTGATTGTGAACCTATCAAAGTTCTGAATTAAGGACTTAGTCTTTTCCAGGTATTGGATCATGTGTTCGTCCTTGGCTTCATACTCACCTAGCACATGGTTGGCTACTAGCCTGGAATCCACATTTGCCTCCAGGTTGCGTACACCCATTTGAATTGCAATACACAGTCCAGCGAGTAAGGCTTCATATTCTGCCTCATTTTTTGTGGCTATGAATTCGAAACGCAGCGCGTAGGTGAACTCCATTCCTTCTGGATTAGTAAGGATAAGGCCTGCGCCTGATCTATCCACGCATGAGGATCCATATGTGAATAGAATCCAAGGTTCGTGTAGGTCTGTTTTGCTTGTTGAAGGTGGACTATCAGTATCTGGATTTTCAACAATAAAGTCGGCTAGTATCTGCCCCTTGATTGCAGTGCGTGGTCTATATGAGATGTTATACTCGCTTAACAACACACTCCACTTTTGTAGCCGTCCTGATGCGTCAGGTTTAGAGACAACTTGTTTGATTGGCTGGTCTGTGATTACAGCTATTGGGTGCGCTTGAAAGTATCTGTGCAGTCTTTTAGCTGCGAATACTAGAGCTAAGACCAGCTTTTCCATGGCGCTGTAGTTAGTCTCTGTCTTCTTCAATGCTTTGCTTACAAAGTATATGGGTGTCTGGACGGAGTTTCTATCTGTCAATAGTACTGCGCTAACTGCTCCGTAGGTTGTAGATAAGTACATGATTAACTCTTCCCCTGGTCGCGGTGCGACAAGTTTGGGGAGTGATGCCAGATGCTGTTTTAGCTGTTGGAAAGCTTCTTCTGCTTCCTCAGTCCAACGAAAGTCTCCCTTTTTGGTGCACTTCGTAAGTGTTTTAAAGAGAGGGAGTGATTTGTCTACTGACTTAGATAAGAAACGGTTTAGCCCAGCTAACTTTCCGTTTAATGACTGGACTTCTTTGAGTGTGCGCGGTGAGGGAAGATCGATAACAGCTTTTGTTTTTCTAGGCAAGGCTTGATTCCATCAGGTTATATTAAGTATCTGAGGAACATGCCTTCTGTCGCGCCAAAGGTGCACTTCTTGGGATTTAACTTCATGTTTATTTTTCCCAATGTTTTGAACGTTTCCTCGATGTCGCGCACCAATTCATCCTCTGTGTGGCTCTTGATGACGAGGTCGTCAACGTAGACTTCCAAGTTTTGACCTACTTGTTTTTCGAAAGCCGTGTCCACCAATCGCTGGTATGTTGCGCCTGCGTTTTTTAGGCCAAAAGGCATTTTCGTGTAGCAATAGACCCCTTGACTGGTGCGGAAAGTTGTTTTTTCTTCATCCTTCACTGCCTGGATTTGATGGTACCCTTTATATGCGTCTAGGAAGCACTTAAAAGGATATCCGCACAGGGATTCTACCTTCCAGTCTATCTCTGGCAGTGGATAGCAGTCCTGTGGGCATGCTTTATTAAGGTCTGTGAAGTCTACGCACATCCTCCAACTGCCATTACTCTTCTTTACCATCACTGGATTAGAGATCCAGTCGTGATAGTATACTTCACGCATAATTCCTGCGTCTACAAGTTTGTGTTTTTCTTCCAGAATAGCTTTTGCGCGATCAGGGGCTTGGCCGCGCTTCTTTTGTCGTATTGGGGGATATCCTTATCGGATTTGTAGCTTATGCTCCGTAATAGAGCGTGGCACTCCAGTCATGTGCTTTGGTTCCCACGCAAAAATATTCAGGTTCTTTTGCAAGAGTGCGCACACAGCTGCTTTACCTTTGTCAGATAAAGATCCTCCAATCGAAATTTGTTGATCTGGGTAATCGGGGTGAATAGCGACCTTTAAGTTTGGCGTTTTTTCTGTGCGCTGTTCTGGAATACTCTCCACCTCACTGGTTACTACGTTGCATTCTTTGGGTGGTACCGTGGTGTTGTAGAGGGTGACAATTCCTCCTTCTACTGGAAATTTGAGCATCCCATGTGCTGTGGATGGTACAGCGCGCATGGATGATATTCCAGGTCTCCAAATGATGCCGTTGTACGGTGAGGGAGATTTGATTACCATGAAATTTATCCATGTTGCCATTGAGTGTTGTTCATCGCCCACAACTATAAGTAAGCGTAATTGCCCCATAGGCCATATTTTTTCCCCTGTGAATCCAGTCAGCGACGTTGTGGCTGGTATCAATTGACTTTGTATTTCAGGTCGTAGCCTTTTGAAGCAATGTTCATATAGAATGTCTGCGGATGCCCCTCCATCGATATACATGCGGCGAATCTCGTGTCCCCCAGTATGTATCTCAATAGTTAGTGGCTCTACTACTGCGTTGTCCGCAGCTATAGTGGGGAAGGATATTTCCTTTTCTGAAGAGAACCTTTGACTGACTTTTTCTTTTTTCTTGCGTTGCCATGACTATATCATGTAGATGATGTCCGCTTTGTCTTTAAGAGGTTCTTTTTTACCCCCATTCCTTTGCTTATCCTTCCCTTCTTTATGTTTTTTACGAGATGATCCATTCTACCCACCCTTACTAATTTTTCAATCAGTTGTCGTAACTGGACACACTCGTTGGTTGTATGGCCCTTTTGGCCATGATATTCGCAGTATCCATTCACTATGCGCTTATCCTCTGCGGTACGCATTGGCGGAGGTTTTGGGAAATTTGCTCCTTCCATTACAAATATTTCCCTCGGAGTCTTTGTCAGAGGGGTATACTTTTCATTATCTCGTCCACTGTGATAATTCTTGCTGCGGTTGCTATTCTGATCATTGGATTGTCTCCTAGGCTGTTCTTGTTGCCTATAATTTGAGTAGCCTTTTTTTGCTGTCCGCAGCGACTGCTTCTCCTTGTATGAAGGATCTTGTGCGCTTCATTAGCTCATCGAAGGTTTGGGGAACCTTGTCGTTTAGCTTCCGAATGAGTTCTGGGTTATTAATCCCATTCATGAACCCTGAAATTTTTAGGACTTCGGGACACGCTTTGACATGTATGCACTCATCTTTAAAGCGTTCCATATAAGCACTGGTTGATTCCCTTTGGCGCTGTTTTACTCTGGCTAGTTCAACAGGGTTTTTAGCGCACTTCTTTCTTTGGGTGAAGTTTAAACGGAATGCTTTCCGTAATTCTTCAAACCCACCAATGCTCCGTCGTGGGAGTTTGCTAAACCACGCACGCGCATTCCCTACTAATGTGGAATTAAACATATGGCACCACACAGGTTGTGGCCAATTTTCGATAGTAGCAGCCGATTCGAAAATTTTTAGGTGGTCATCCGGATCACCTGTTCCATCATATGTTTTGACATTAGTGGGCATGCGCCTCCTCTTGCGATCGGAGTAATCGCTGATGCGTCGTGTAAATGCATCAACTTTCTGGGGATATTCTCCTCCCTAATCTGTCATGAATTCTTTTGCTCCCAGACCTGGAGGAACCTTCGCTTGGTGAATGTTGAGGTCCTAATCTGTCTTGTATCCCTCGACTACCAAGTCTGGAATGAACATTAGTGCGCCTCTCGCCATCTTCATATTCCTCTGAATATTGTGAGTCAGATGTCGTACCCAACCTATCATGGATGGTGGTACGTCTTTCGTTATTTTCGCGTCTTCCTCGTAGGTGGCGCGGTGGTGATGCTTCGCGTTCAGGACCAAAGTTGAGCCGGGCTTGCAGGCTCGTACTCGACCTTCTCCTCGCTTCTTCTTGCATGAGGGCGGTTAGAGTTTCGTAATTTTGGGATACAAAATTACTCAACGTTAGCTCAGGCGCGTCCTCATTCGCTGCAAGAATGTCTGCCTCAGTATTGGGCACCGTATCTCGGTTAGGTGCGCCTGGTGGCACAGTGTTGTCCACTGTAGGTGCCGTTTGGTGAGGAGTATTGAAGAGGGTACACTGGAGTTCCTCAACGCTTAGGACCACTATGGTGGCTTGGGTAGTCCTTATAGGTAATTCTACCGTTGGAAGAGGTAGGGTTGTTCCCGTCTCTTGGTGACCAGGTGCACTGGTTGTCCCAGAAGCCTGCCTAGAGGTCGAATCTTGTTGGTTCTTCCTCTGAGGTCACGTGTTTTCTCCAACTGCGGAGTCCGCTAGCTTGAACTTTTATTCTTCGTCATTCTAGTTCTTTAGTTCTTAGTGTAGTCCCACGGATGGCGCCACTTGTTGATACAAAAGTTGGGCATTCCTAGTTTGGGCTCTTGCTTTCGTACCAATTCGCTCTTAATGCTTGAAACCTGCGCACTAAGAAAGTAAACAAACACCGTTAGGCTTATCGTGGGATTGTCTCCCACGATTATTCTCCGGCGTGAGAGTAAGTAATCGGTTTTAGGGTTCTCGTAAAGAGTTTTAGGGTTTTGTGAATCGTACCTTTAATGAGAATTATGTCATTCCTTATATAGGCGCAGAATCCTTGTAGGTTTCTTGCTCCTTACTCTTCGCACACGTGGTGCTTATCCGGGTTAAGGATATCTATTCCGTAATTAGGAGATCCTTATCTATGCCCGGGTAGTTTTGGTTGGGCTTGGGTCTACGTGAGCCCAATCCCATTATTAATGCGGCCCAAGTTATAATAGCCCACTCATGGTGGTTTTGGGCCTTAGTGATGTTTATCATTTGGGCTCGTGGCCCAAATATAGACTATAAGTCATCATATATATATATATATATATATAGCGGTCTCGGGATGCATCACTAACGCAAGTTCTAGAATCTAAATACTACCGGTACACTCATAAGCACTAATAATGAATGCTTTTCCTAACAAATCTAAAGGCGAACCTCACATATTTGGGTGGAAAACTTTTTTGAGTGGTACGGTTTTTGTGCTAGTCATACAACTCCTATCCATGAGACGATCATTAGGGCTAAAGCTTCACTCCTAAATGTTGTAAAAAAAATTTAAATTTGGTGCTAAAATGCACTAACAAGTATTTCTCTTAGTTTTATTACACACCTACTACTAAACAAACAAACTCAAGTGCAATTGTATTCTCTATGGTATCATCATTTACCCTCCCCTTACACTTAGGCTGAACATTGTCCTCAATGTTCAATAAAAAGATGTAAAAGTAAATAAAGTAAAAGAATGAAAACAAATACTCCCCTGATTCGTTTAAATGTGGATAAATCGTTAACATGGTTAAATCCTCCTCCAAGAAAATGAACGTTGAAAGCTTCCCTTCTGAAATAATAAGTCTTCTTCTTGTCCAATATAACCTGTTAAACCTGAGAAAACAATCATGGCAACCTCGCGTAAAATCGGCGGCAATCTATATATATATAAGGACATAATGCTTGCGGAATAAATGTTTGTAGATTTTCCTGGAATTTATAAAACTAAAGAATTAACAAAAACTTCAAGACTCCGTTAGAAAAACAAAACTTGTAAAATTTCTAGAATTTTACACCTGACGCCGTCAGGTGTTAATCCTGATGTCGTCAGAGTGTTCTGACAGAAATCTCATGTTAAGTTTCCGGAAAATTTCTGGAAAAAGTTATGCCTTAATTCCTGGAATTTCCTGCAAAACATCATTATGACTCGATACAAGCATTTGACTCAAACAATTACTAATATACATGTTCATTTAATATTGTTGTGGGTCATGTTCAATTTCGTTCTTAAAAACAAATTTAGATTTACCTTACACTTATCTTTTGCGAAATACCGTTTATGAAGTTAAGACAAACAACAAAGTAAATCATTTTCATAATTTAGTATGAAACATGATCCACAAACAATAAAAATAAAGCATGCATACGGAAACAAATAAAATCAAACAAACAAACAAAACAAATAAAACATGGGTTGCCTCCCAAGAAGTGCTTTTCTTTATTTACAAGTCTTGTAGCTAGACTGAAGATCATGGGCTATCGTGTGTCGCTTATGCTCACATACCCAAGTGTGAGCCATCTAATAGTTGCCTCATCTTTCTTATAGTCATCACTTAGCTCTAAACATCCGCGATAATACCTTTTGTTCTTTTCATGAGGATATTTAAGCCCTTTCCTTCTATCATTCTCACTCAGCATATCAAGAGGTGGATATCTATTACATTTCTCAATAGAGAAATCCTTGAACTAGGGTGTGCACGGGGCATTTGGTAAACAAAATCTTCATCCCCATCCGAGAATGTAATTAACCCTTCCATAAGTTTTTTATCTAGGTTAGTTAATCTTTTGAAGGGTTTCCCAAACACAACTTGGGTTAAGTTATTATCGATAAATTCTCCTAGATTCTCCATAACCATAAACTCAACCAAATAAACAAAGCTTCCTACAAACACATGCAATGTCTTTACCCTAGCAACAATATTATCTCCTTTGTATTCGAACTCATTTACCATAATTTTATTGTATTCACTACGCGAGATTATGTTCATTGGTAGAGATGAGTTAAGGTAGGCATCAAAGCTCCTAAATCCAATCTTACAAGGAAACTGCATATTAAATGAGCTGCCATTCTCAATCCTTGTCCTAGGGTCGACATACCTAAGAGGGTTCATCTCATCTTCCATCCTATCCTCATTAATTACATCGCCATCATCAAGGTCCTCATCGGAGTCCGAATAGTAGAAAGGACTAGCCCTATGGTCATTATCATGGTCAGACTCCTCCATCTTAGAATTATTGTTAAAGTGATGGTCAGGCGAGAGGTTAGGTGGGTTCTCATTTTCCACTAAAGGTATTGGGGCAGGTATTTGGAAAATCCTACGACGAAAGACACGAATAACAGGAATCAAACGATCAATGCTATTGTTATCCATCAAGATAGTTTACGAACAAAGGGAACAAAGAAATAAGATAGACTAAAGAAAACCTATAGAAATAAAAAAAATCTTACTAGAAAGGAATCTAGAAAGTAGACCTAATAAAAAGAAATTTTAACCTAGACAATAACTATTCCCCGGGCTGCGGCGCCAAAAACTTGATGCGTGGAATTGCGCCCTCGCACAAGGTTTTACCTCTCAAGGGATCTTGAGAAGCTTGCAATCCCCACCAGGCAGTGTACCTATTTGTTGTAGTATAGTCTAGTGACAAGTACCGGGTGTCAAGAGATCAAAATCAAAGAGCATTTGTTGGAGGAGCTTGGAGTGATAGTGATGAAGATGAGAAAGAAACGACAAAAGAAGAAAAGTATCTTATGACAAAAGCATCAAGCGAGGTACGTTCCGAAACCGAATACTTTAGTGATGAGAATCTATCATTAGATGAAAATGATTTAGATAATGAGTATAATAGACTATGCAAATTAGGACAACAAGTAATGACTAAAAACAAATACTAAAACGTATAAACAACCAATTAGAAAATGAAATACTAGAAATAAAAATTAAAATACATAAATTAGAAAAAGGCAAAGAAATTGTTGAAGAATGTAAATTATGTCAAGAGCTTAAAAGTGAAAATGAAATACTTAAAGAAGAAATTTGTAAACTTGACAAATTTGAAAATAGTAGTAACTCACTTTAGAAAATAATAAGCATTCAAAGAATATCTGGAGACAAAACCGGCTAAGGATTTAACCCAATTGAAGCTTCAACTAGTGAAACAAAAAATGTTAAGTTTGAAAGCGAATCTAGTAAACCAACATCTTTAGAAGCGCATCCCAAATACATACTCATAAATAATAAGAAAATACCTCTTGCTAGTGATGAAGAAATAAAAACTTTTTATAAACCATCTTTAAAACACTGGTACAAAAAGTTCTATTGGTCACGCATGGTCGATTTTGAAATGTCACACTGTAACATTTATACGTGACTAAATGTGCCAGAATAAAATAAACAGCCCCACTTGATCCGACTTGTGTGACCATTTCAGAATTCTATTGTCACACATTTGAATATTTATGTGACTAGAGGTAACTGGAAAATTTTTTTTGGATTATTTATTCACTTATAATTTGGTATGTGTGACAGATACAAATGAGTTTGAGACATTAGTCACACTATATATATACGTATGTGACAAATATATGTCACACAATTGAACAGTGTGACCAAAATCCATATATGGTCACATGAAGTAATTGTGTATGTGTCTAAATTATATAGTCAAGTTTGTCACACATTATTTAAACGTGACTGCTAATCTTTGTTGAATATTTAGCCACATATGAAGGTGAAATGTGTGACAACTGAAAAGTAAGTTTGAAGTGTTAGTCACGATATGCATTTAAAAGTGACAAATATATGTCACACACTTGAAAAGTGTGACCAAATGTCATATATGGTCACACTAAACCATAAACATACATGATTAAGTGTAACCAAAATTTGATACATATGGTCACGTAAGTTAATATGCATGTCTAAAGTCTAGTGTGTGTTTGCTTGCCACAACCTAATGTGTATAGTCACATTTAATTGTAGCACGATCATGTGACTATAGGCTTTACAATAGTCACACCATATCACAAAGGTGTATCTAAATCATGATTATCGCCATGTTATAAGGGTATTATATGTGACCAATACATTCAAAATAGTCACATTGTAAATTTCATGTGACTATTATTTGTATCAAAATGTGAACTTAGTTATCATTAACCTTGATATTAGTCACATTGAGTTACACAAACAACAGAGTTGTAATAGCAGTAGTAACTATTGTAATAGCAGTAGTAACTTTTGTACAAACAACGGAGTTGTAATCTCACAAAAGGTGAATTATATAGTACTTACCAAAAGGTTTTTTACAACATAATGAAAACAGAGAAGCTAAAGTACGTACCCCTGCTACCTCCAAACACCTAATTATCAGCTTGTTTTCTTCACATCATACAATGCTCTCTTATACTGAGCATGAATTCTTTCAATGAGATCTTTAACTACCTCTCTACGTTCTTCACATATGATCTTTGTAGATTTCATCACAGCAAGTAAACTAGCAGGCAAAGGATCTTCTTTTTCTGCAAGCATAACAACATCAATTCCACCTTGTGTTGATAAGTGATGTGCATTGTAGCTATCATAAAACTTCCATGAAGTTGAGAAATGATGGAATGGGAAGTTCTAATAGATATCAGCTGGATCAGGTTTATATAACCTATGTAATTCAACCCACAAATCTTGCTCTTTTGCATCTAGCTTCTTGACTGTTTTGATTCTTTCTTGAACCAACTCCCATAATCTGTCTAAGTCTACTCTGTCAATTGTTCTTATCAAATCCTCAAACCTTTTGTACACTGCTGAACCTCCACCAGCCCTGATTATCTTCCAAGCCTTTCCAAATTTATCTCGGTAAATCTCCCAGTCCATGATTGGATGTCTAGCTTGAATAGGGTCAACATATAATGTTTCAGGAACAATCACCATCATCTGATCATGAGAAGAGTTGTCTTATTTTCTTTGTGAATCATTCTTCTTCTCAGCAGGTTTGTCTTCAATGATCTTCTGTTTCTTTGATGGTGTTTCTTCTGTACCCATGGGGATAAAGTTTTCAACTTATTTCTTGAGTCGGTAGTATAGACGTTCAATTTGTTCATATGTCATTCCCCTGAGGTCAGAAGCTTTATACTCACCTTGATGTTGTATGTATATCTTCATTTCACTGATGAGCTGAGACCTTGTGGGATTTCTTTTCCTTTTCTGACTTTGACGTTGATTCATTGGCTTAATTAGGTCCTTCAAAACTAATTCTTCATATCTTTCCTTTATCAAATCAGCAAGTCTTTGTACTTTGTCTTCCCCATTTACAGTCTCATCTGTGTAAAGTTCTTCAATTCTACCCTGTAAAACTTCATCCGCATCAATAAAAGCTTGCATTTGCTCTCCATGAGCTCTTTTTTTCTCTTCTTCTTCAAGTCTGAATTTTACTTGCTCATCTGTTTCAAATTCAGACACTTTATCTCTCCTCTTCTCATCCATAAAGTTAGCTATTTCAGCTTCATCAACTCTCTTTGCAACCTCTTCATCTGTAGCAACTTCAGTAGTAGAAACTTGATTTGTTGTAGCAGCAAAAACATCTTGTTGTACCACCTTAGCCATTTCTTCAACATTACTATTAGCAGCAATTTCTCCCAAACTAGTATTAGTTTCCACTACCTGCTCTTTATTTACATCTTCCAAAAACTGCCTCATAACCCCCCTTGTCAGCAACTAAATAATCATCATCCACATTATCATACTATCAATCCCAATATCCATATCCACATGCATATCAGCACAAGCACCTTCAGCATTTGTTGTTTCCTCCCCTGAGACTCTGCTTTCATTCCTCACCTGTTTGGGAGCATCCTCCAAACTAGTAGCCTTAGAAGAACTCACCCTGTGTGTTGTGCCCACCTTCTTCAACCTTTTGAACTAAGCTTTTCTTGACCTCTTTCGACCTTCCAAATATCGAACACTCAGCTTCAACCGTTTGATCTTTGCACCATTTTTTGTTAAGCGCTTTTGGAGGCCAAGAACATCCTCTTCTAACTGGGTACAACAGGCCTTCAGATCCTGTATAAGTTTCATTCTATTCTCACCAGTATCCATCAATTCAATTGTTTCAGAACTACCCTCATCAGTTCTGGATGTGTTACCTTCCCTGAGAGGTGAATCAATGGGTGTATACTCACTCTCATGTATGTTACCACTGGCCTGCTCCACACCCATGACATCGTCACCCTTTTTTTGTGGAAGGTTCACCATATATGGAAAAAGCGGTGTAACCTTTCCTGAAAAATCCTTGCCATTATTTTTCAGATTTGAAAATACTTTCTTTTGTAGTGAGGGGGCATCATAAGTTCCTTTATCTCTTTTAAAGGTAGTCAACTGTTTTTGAATAATAAGTTGCAAAAACCTTGGATATAATAAAGAAGTACCATCATCAACCAAGGTCTTGATCATACCCTCCAAAATCATTTTTGAAAAATTGAAAGGTTTTCCTTTAGCAAGGCATATCACTGCTGATGCCATGGTGGTACCAAACTCATTGCAACCTGTTGTTTTAGGACTCAAACAATGTAAGAGAGTATGAATCAAGAATTTCCACTGAGATGAGAAGAGACATTTGTAAAATTTTAATCTATTATTTTTCTTCTCATACCCCATTTTTTTCAAACCTTTAAAAATGGCGGCATTTTCAAGATACACAATCACTTCATTATCTAGTAGGTTAAGAGATTCCCTAGTAGATGACTCAGTTATGAGTATATCTTGGCTATCTACCTTAGCCTTAATCTGTTTTTCTTCATTAAAAGTTATGACCTTAGTAGTAGCCCAAAATTGCTTAATAAAAGAAATGCATATAGGAGGATTCACAATTAATGCATACCTAATAGGGGTAGCATTCAAGAAATCGATTATCTGTGTGAATCCTTCAGAACCATCTGGTTTCTTCAAAAAAGCGACCATGTTGTGTCTGTCAACAAATGTGCGTTTTGATTCAATTGGCAACACCATCTTGAATTAGGGTTTTGTGATTTGGGGATTTTGAAAATGATTGATAAAAGATGTTAGTGTTTGTGATTATAGAGAAATTACGTGTGCGTGAAACTGAATTATCGATTTGATTGGGGATTTAAACCGTTGAGTGTAAATGTTACCAATCCACCCCTGCACTCTTAGTTCTAGCAGTACAAACCCAGCTGAAATAACGTTTTCTTAGCAGCATATATATATATATATATATATATATATATATATATATATATATATATATATATATATATATTAGTGCAAAGGGTGAATCATTATATTAATATCAACAAGTAATGAGAAAATTGAGCAATGAGAAAAGTACGGGAATTAAGATTAAACATTTTCCATTAAAACTTGAAATGAAAAATTACAAAATAATGTACAAACCAGCTGCAGTAACGTTTTCTTAGTAGCAGAATCTTTTTACACTGCAAAGGGTGAATCGTTATATTAATATCAACAAGTAATAAGAAAATTGAGCAATGACAAAAGTACGGGAATTAAGATTAAACATTTTCCATTAAAACTTGAAATGAAAAATTACAAAATAATGTACAAAACTAGCTGCAGTAACATTTTCTTAGCAGCAGAATCTTTTTATATTGCAAAGGGTGAATAATTATATTAATATCAACAAGTAATGAGAAAATTGAGCAATGACAAAAGTACTGGAATTAAGATTAAACATTTTCCATTAAAACTTGAAATGAAAAATTACAAAATACTGGAAATAAAAGTTACACATTCTAAAAATCTACTAATCTAATTTTGGAGATTTCTCCGGGTCAAATGCCACATGTGCATCTTCGTAATCCAACCCATCAAACTCCACATCAGAAAAATCATCATCATCCAATGTCTTGTATTGTTACACCCCCTAAATCGGGTCCAGCGGAAGCATACATGTAGCTGGGGTGTAACTCTATTGGTATTACAACACAAGTTCAAAAATGGTTTTCACTTCAATCATTTAGAATAAAATCATTTAACCAAAATTGTTGAATTTACTTTGTTAAAAGTGGTGCGGAAGTAGGCCCTTAAAATAGTTTAAAACGGTCCCCAAATGAATAATCAGAGTCTTCTATGACCATGCCATACCCTGCCAAAACCTCCTGTAGCGTGCCATTGCTTAATACCTGAAAATACATGCTAAAATGTCAACACGAGGTTGGTGAGTTCATAGAGTCTTGTGAAAAAGAATGTTATGCATATGAATGAAGATTTCCCAGCAAAGGCATCGTAAATCCACTCAGTTCCAAGTCCCGCTGTAACAATTCGCAATTTCAGGTTAACTTTTATTCCCGAAAATTTCACTATTCACTTTTTACTATTCACTTTTACTATTCACTTTTTACTATTCACTTTTCACTATTCATCTCAGAAATTTTTATTTCATATTCTCGTAAGTTAAACTATTTTAACGATAATCCGAGAGTTTGACGCTCGTCGGATCATTTCTGCAAAAATCACAAAGCCGTGTCCGAGATTTACTTTTAGGTTTAAACGTCCTTCTAGCATCCCGATATGTCCATAAAACATTATAAACAATAGAAATATGATTTTCTCTCATTTTAGGACAATTCCAAAAGTTTCGGAATTTTACGTTTTTCAGTTCAGCGTTTTACGCGAATTGCGCGTTTTAGACCCGTGTTTCCAGTTTTTAGCAGGGTTTTCGCACCCGATAGAACCTACCACTCATTTTATATTTTATTATGGACTATATTGACATGTTGAACCATATTTATAAGTTTTATATTTTTAGGATACCCGGTTTTACGTTTCGTGACTTAACCACTTACGGTTAGCGATTAACGGGACCAAAACTCACTACGTAACTTATATAAGGCCAAGATTCATCCACCTAGTCCCTTCCCCTTGTCCATGAACGTGTATATGGTGGCCTTGGTGGCTTGGTAATAAGCCTAGGAAAGTATGTGGTCTAAGAACAACCAAGTATGCATAGATGTGTTTAGTTTTTAACCATTAGTTCATTATACTTCATGTGTTCCAATTTTAACCACAAGTAAGTACTAGCTAACCTCCTCACTTGCACTATAAAAGGAAACTCATCTCTTCATTCTTTTCATCACCATTTAAAACTTCCCAACATAATTCCATAGCTTCATCATCTTTGATCTTCAAGTTACAAATTACATACCAAAGTTCAAGGTTTTAGTATTCTCTACCTAGTTCTTAAGTTTGTTTGGTGATTCCATGGTTGAATTAGGAGCTACACAAGGTTACTAGGGCTGAAGTTAAATGATTTTCACAAGGGTTATATCAAGGCTAGCAAGGGTTACAAGAGTTATGGTGAAGGGTTTACAAGCTTAGGTTTAGTGTCCTAGTTCTATACTTGACTTCCTTTCTTTAGAAAGCCAAAAGTTGTAAGCAAACCCTTATACACTTTCTTGCTCAATATCATTTCATGCTTATTATGTTTCTTTCATGCTATATATGGTCTTTGTATTGTGTTCATGATGTTTAAAAATGGATAAAACAAGTATTGGTATACATATGTTAACTTATGACAAGTAAACAAGCAAACTAGTGATTTTTATGGAAAACCACGACCACAATAGTATAACTTTGATATTTGACACTTACTTACTGTTAAAGAGGACTTAACAAGGAAAACATAGCAATTTGAATCACCCAAAACGAGTACACGAGTCAAAAGTTATGACCATTTGAAGTTAGCGAAACCAAAACGGCAAATCTGCCTAAATAGCATTCTGATCAAATTATGATTTTGAAAGTCCCACTTCTGGTCCGATTCATCAAAAAGTTAAAACACGAAAGTTGTCCGGAACGACGTTTTCGTTCAGGAACAAAGAAGCTCGAGACCTGAAAACGCTTTCTGAGTGATAAATTTCTTCAAATTCTTAACAGCCCATTTTTAGACCAAAGTTACTATATAATCATTATAATTAGATGAGACCAAGAGGTCTAATGACCTAAAGCCGAGACCACAACCATGGCTAAAGCCAAGGTTGAGTCTCAAGATCATGGTAACAATGACCAAGGTCACGGCAAAGCTACGGCTAAAGACCATATAACTATTAAAGATCAAAAAGCTTATATATATATGTTATCAAATACTACAATAGTAGGGAGCCTCATGTGAGGAGTTCATTGAGTAAGCCGTCGAGACGAGTTGTGGATTTACGAGTTAAAGTGTCCTGGCTCCTCGAACGTTTACTCCATGACTTCTGAATTATGTCGGCCCGAACGGTAGTAAGAGATATACAAACTATACATGTTTCATAGACCACTTATATTCAACGACTTACACTATATACTAAGTACTACATCATGAACATTATGCAAGACATATATGGGCAATTCTTCGTATTCTTAGACGTTACTCCAAACCTAAGTCGCAACGTTCTATTATAGGCCGCTCTTAGAGACTTTCGCGATTCGACTTTCATTTCTCATTACATAGACTTAAGGTGAGTCATAGCCCCTACTCTTTTCGTACTTGTTTTAACTCCTGGGGGGGGGGATACATGCTCAACTACTTGCTTACTTGTACAAATACTCAAAACGTCTATACTTGACTGTGTTATACTTGATTGCTTACATACATGACTGCGTTATACTTAATTGCGTTATTCTATTTATTGACTAGTAGTTGTCTTTGGGAATTGACTCCCAGTTGTCTTTGGGAAGTGGCTCCCAGTTGTCTTTGGGAAGTGGCTCCCAGTTGTCTTTGGGAATTGGCTCCCAGTTGTCTTTGATACATCCTAACATTTGCGAATGTTGGATACATCATAAAAGTGAGGTCTTTGGAGATGAAGTAGAGACTCACTACTAATTGCTTAATTGTCTTGATGAACTTATACATGTCTTTATTATACTATATGTTAGCAGTGGGTTGTGAACACACAGGTTACAAGTCTCTTATGGCGGGACTTGTAACTGAGTGGATTCACGATGCCTTTGCTGTGTGAACATTCTTTTAAGGCTTTTCAACTGTTTTAAGACAAACTCTATGAACTCACCAACCATTGTGTTGACACTTTAGCATGTTATCTCAGGTTTATAAGGCGATAGCTAGTGCGTGGAACTTAGAGTCAAGCTGCATATTCTGAAGACTTACGCTTTTATCATTTACCATTCAAACATTTTGTATACATTTATGTATCATACTTTGAAATCTCATGTTGGTAACTTTGAATTCATTAATCGAATGGTAACTTTTCAAAACGTCTCATTTAGAGTTCGTTTTCTATAACTTGTACTTTGTATTATGAAGTAGCACCCCTGTGACACAGTCTTCCGCTGCGGTATTTTGGGGGTGTTACACCCGCCATAAGAGACTTGTAACCTGTGTGTTTACGACCCACTGCCAAATATGATATAGTTTACGTAAACAAAAGAAATACTTGTATTTAGCTTCAAAGATAAGTATAGCAATACCGCTATAAAACAATTCTTGACAATGAGGCCATATAAAGAAATTGGACAATGTCGCCATATAGATAAATTAGTCAATCGGAGAAGCCATAATATTACGTTTGACATCACAGCCAAGTGGGGAAACCAGAATACGTTTGACATCACAGCCAAGTGGGGAAACCACAATATTACGTTTGACATCACAGCCAAGTGGGGAAATCACAATATTACAAGGAGGTCATATGATAAATCAGTCAAGTAGGAAAACAACAATATTACGTTTGACATCACAGTCAAGTGGGGAAACCACAATACGATTGTCATCACAGCCAAGTGGGGAAACCACAATACTACATTGACTTATTTGAACAATTGTTGACCATGAGGTCATATAAACAAGGATGACAAATCCCATGAAATGCAGGTAATCAATCATACCAATGAAATACAGATAATCAAACATACCAAAGAAATACAGGTAATCAAACATACCAATGAAATGCAGTTAATCAAACATACCAATGAAATACAGGTAATCAACCATGTAAAGCGAGTAATGCGTTTAAGTAAAACGAGCATGTATTCTCCCCCAAAGAGTTTACAAAACAATTAAAAGAGTAGGGGCTATGACTCACCTGGTACGATGGCTACGATGACAAAAGTGGATACACTGAAATGAGGTACGATCTCTAACCACAACCTAATATGAATGATATGGTCTAATGTAAGAAATGAAATGATGCTACACATGCAAATACGTATGTTATCGATACCACTCGTGAAACTTGAAAATAACGTTTATCATCGAAAATACATTTTTGACGTCTCGTTAAGTTAATATCCACTTTCCATGTAAATACGTTGAAACGGTACTCCACGATCCTCGTTGGTGTTTTATTGGTAAATATAATGTTATCGTCGTAAAATGACACTTTTAATAACTTGAAAATATGCCTAAATGGCTTCATAAAACTAGTCACAAAATATCGTACGTTAAGTGTTAGTAATGAAACTCGGCGTTTTTGAAAACCTTGCAACAATGTCTAGAAGTCATGTCATTTAACTTTAGACCATACGGGTCTCGGCGGTTAAGAAATATGGCTTTCAATGTCGTTACTTGAAAATATAGTTTTCAACACTTAGCAACTTTTATTACCAAAAGCTGTCAATTTATTATAAGTTTTGTCGGGTTTCAAACATGTATATCTTGGTCGTTATAAGCTCGTTTTCCACGTTCTTTATATCCCCGGAATCGTATTAATATATACTAATATATTTTCAGTAGGTCGGCTCCTATAGATTACGTCTAACGCCTCTTTTTGTCCGTCGAAATCTGTCCAACAGCAAGTACATTTTCAGAAAATAGTTTTCGTCGTTAAACTTGCAAAAATCATATCTCCTTCGTTATAAACTCGTTTTAATCTGTTTTTTTTGCCCACGGCTTCGTTTTTGAAAGTATTTTCTAAATATTTGGTCAAAAATTACCCACCATCTACTGATTTTCCCACGTTTTCAAAATAAGGACAGTAGGTATATATATAGTTTCAAAAATCATTTCTAGGGTTCCAAACTAGTTTCAACTTCAACCAAAACACTTTCAATCACCACAAATCTAGTCTAATCTTACCATACACCTTCTTAGGGTGTCATGGGGTTCCTAGTCTTTACCAAAAATGGTGGATCTCATGAGATTACTCTAAATATTTGTATATTTATGTATAAAATACAAGATTTAAATAAAGTGGTATGGATCATAGTATATTTGCATGATTAGTTACTAGATCATAAAAATATAGTAAATGGAAGTATAAAAAGTAGTGAAATTTATTTAGAAACTTACTTGAAGTATTGATGAGTTTTGTAGCAAAATATACTTAATAATCTTGAGGTTTTTATTTCAAAACCTTAACTAGATTAATATTATGACTTGTTTAAGCACTTGATTCTTGAAAAAAAAAATGATGGATCTTGCTTCTTCTTGTTGTTGGCCGTGTATATGAGCAAGAGAGAAAGAGATATGTTTTTATTTTTTTAGCTAGTGATATAATACTTGAAGTGTTGAGTATATAATATGGATTGGATATGTTTTTGGACAAAGGTACATAAGCATTAATGAATTTAGTGTAAAGTTTTCAAATATGTAAGGAATAAGAATGGGGGAGGGGTGGCATCACATGGAGGTGAAGATTAGGCAAGGTTTTGTAAGACTTTTGTATAGATTTTATTAGATATTTTGTGTTTTAAGTGATACCGGGTACCGGGTTAACTAAAAATAAATCGTGACGAGTTGAAATAAAATATGACAAAGTTGTAAAAACTATGAAGTTACATTCCTGATAAGAATCGGGTATTAAAATAATTATCGGGTTGAAATAACGCAAACCGACGGAGTTATAAGCTCCGACCGGAAAACGTAGCAATTAATTTGAAAACACAGGGTAAATTAATAATATAATTTTTATATTATTTTAATGAGTATGAAAATATATTAGGATCGTAATCGGGAGTATTGGGTATACATTCATAGTAAAAACTGAGTGGTAACGTTAATTACAAATTAAGCATACGTAAATTAAAATAATGCATATCCGTGTAGGGCCTAAAGTGCTGATGATGTTACTAATGATATGTAGACTACTCCAGTCTATATGACATGTCCCTACTGATGACGCATAAATTCGCAGCTAAACCTAACTAGTTACGCGAATTTGAATACCCGTAAAGTAGATTTACGAAATGATGAACGACATTCGTGAATAGTGATTTTCCTCCGGAAATGAATAGTGTCATATGAATAGTAAAATTTTCAAACACTTCTCGGAATCTCAAACTAACTCCGAAAATGATGAATAGTGATCGGTGAATAGTAAATGATGAATAGTAACTTCCCAAAATGAATAATGAAATTTTGACATTTGAAAAAGGACCTGAAATTACGAGTTGTGACAGTCTTCTCCTCTAACAGGAACTTCGTCCCGAAGTTCAGTTTGTGTTGGTCTCTGAAGTGTACGCGGTGAGTAGATGTGGGTATTTGAGTCGCATTGTGGTAATAAAAGATAGAACATTCATTAGATCGGAATTCGTTAATAGTACATGAAACTTATACGATAGAATGTAAAATAAAACACAAAAGAAATACAACACTAGGGGGTTTAGGCTTTGGTTTTCTTGTTCCTTAGCTCCGGGCAGTCCTTTCTGAGATGCCCTAAGTTTCCACATTTGAAGCAACTTCCTGGAATCCTATGATTTGTGGGTTTCCTACAGTCCTTAGTTAGATGACCCCGCTTCTTGCATATTCTGCACGGTTCACTGCAATGATCTAAGTGATGGAGATTACACATGTTGCAGTAAGGTAAATTTCCAGTATATCGTTTCTTTGTGCGTGGTCCTGCAGCATAGGCTCTAAACACTTCTTGTCCTTCGTTTGGCTTCCATACTTGATCGTTTCCTTGGTTGTCATCCATTTTCCTCTTGTTTTCTTTGTTGTTGTTGACAGTAGTTTCTTGCTTCATCACTTGAGCCATAAGCTTTTGAGACATTCTGATAGCTTCATCCAGCGTGTGTGGTTCAGAAGCAATTACGTTCCCACTGATGTTGTGTGGTAGTCCATCGATGAAATTTTCTAGCAGCTTTTCATTATCTGGAACCATAGTTGGACATAGCACAGCCAACTCCTGAAACCTTTAGATATATGCCTCGATATCATTACCTGCTGTCACTAGCTCATAAAACTCTGTTTCCAACTTCTTCACTTGGGTACGAGGGCAAAACTTCTTAGTCATCAATTTCTTGAATTGATCCCAGGTGAGCTTATGGGCATTTTCCATACCAATCGGTTGAGCATAAGAATTCCACCATGACATAGCTTCATCCAAAAGCATACCAGTAGCGAATTTTACCTTACTGACATCAGGACAGTTGCACATGAGGAACACATTCTCAGTCTTTTCGAACCAGCGAATCAAAGCAACCGCTCCTTCAGTGCCATTAAACTTGATGGGATCACCAATCTTAAAATTCTTCCAAGTGCATTCACGCCTATTATTGGATTGTTCAATCGTCCCTGTCTGTGAAGCGGTTTCAGCAGCCCTTGCAGCTACCTCAGCTCTCTCAATCTCTAGAGCTTCGGCTATACTATCCTTAACAAGTTTCTGAATAGCAGTAGGTGTCATAGTTGGAGTAGCTTTAGCTTTCCTTGGCGGCATAGCTCTTCAAAACAAGAAAAGAAAGGTGAAACATAAATAAGACGTTTCCCAGTAGTAGGTGTTCGAGAGTGGATTGTCATAGAATGAAAGGTTTGAAGTCGTCATGATTAGTTAGCGTGGTTCGAGTGATTTTGTGGTATTCTGAGATTTCTGTTGAGTTTTAAATGTTCATAATGTACCGAGGGATCCTCTTTATCAATGGTATGGAAAGTCTTTCCTAGGGGGGGTCATTGATAATATCCACTTATCAATATTGGGAATAGTGAGTGACGAGTGACATCGGAATCTATAGAGTGTAAGCTAATTCCTTATATATATAGGGATGAGGAAAGGAAATTATAATGATGGTGAGAAGGGAAAAGAAACTGTGACAGCTATGACATAATGATATTGTGGTAAAAGGAAATACTGTGATATAAGTGTATTGTGCATAAATGCGAAGATTCATGAGATGAAATGACCAGTTGACGTGCTTCCAATCGGTGGTTCACGAAATGATGAAAGGTATGAATGTTCTGACAACGAGGGTATACACACACATAAATGAAACATTTGGATATTGAGTAGAGGATTCAATCCAGACAAAATTTTATTATAACCATTCTCAGTGTTGCAAAATTCATCTCTGAGTCAGACATAGGTGGTCAGCGTATATCTCACTATCCCGGGTCGAATATAGATGACCAGTCTACATTCCACCGAGGTTCCATGAATTTTGAAATACTCAGCTCAGTCATACTAATACTATGTCCTTCATGAATACAACGATGTTCTGAAAGACTAAGGCAAGTGACCAAAACTCGAGGTCAAATGATGAAACTATGCATGGAAAAACATAACGTGATGACATATATGATACGTGAACATGCTTATATGAAAGACAATTATAGTAATCAACTATAATAAATGAATATAATATACCAGATAATGAGATACAAATCTCATCACCTATATCAGTAACTAACCACAAATGAGGCTTCAGCTTGGCAGGCAGGCACGTGACGGTCATAGGGTTAAGTTTTCGTGAAAGTAGCTATAGTCTAGGTTTTAAAAACACTTAGTTCGCTATAGTCAAAGCTCTGATGCCAATCTGTCACACCCCCTAAATCGGGTCCAGCAGAAGCATACATGTAGCTGGGGTGTAACTCTATTGGTATTACAACACAAGTTCAAAAATGGTTTTCACTTCAATCATTTAGAATAAAATCATTTAACCAAAATTGTTGAATTTACTTTGTTAAAAGTGGTGCGGAAGTAGGCCCTTAAAATAGTTTAAAACGGTCCCCAAATGAATAATCAGAGTCTTCTATGACCATGCCATGCCCTGCCAAAACCTCCTGTAGCGTGCCATTGCTTAATACCTGAAAATACATGCTAAAGTGTCAACACGAGGTTGGTGAGTTCATAGAGTCTTGTGAAAAAGAATGTTATGCATATGAATGAAGATTTCCCAGCAAAGGCATCGTAAATCCACTCAGTTCCAAGTCCCGCCATAAGAGACTTGTAACCTGTGTGTTTACGACCCACTGCCAAATATGATATAGTTTACGTGAACAAAAGAAATACTTGTATTTAGCTTCAAAGATAAGTATAGCAATACCGCTATAAAACAATTCTTGACAATGAGGCCATATAAAGAAATCGGACAATGTCGCCATATAGATAAATTAGTCAATCGGAGAAGCCATAATATTACGTTTGACATCACAGCCAAGTGGGGAAACCACAATATTACGTTTGACATCACAGCCAAGTGGGGAAACCACAATACGTTTGACATCACAACCAAGTGGGGAAACCACAATATTACGTTTGACATCATAGCCAAGTGGGGAAACCACAATATTACAAGGAGGTCATATGATAAATTAGTCAAGTAGGAAAACAACAATATTACGTTTGACATCACAGTCAAGTAGGGAAACCACAATACGTTTGACATCACAGCCAAGTGGGGAAACCACAATACTACATTGACATATTTGAACAATTGGTGAACATGAGGTCATATAAACAAGGATGACAAATCCCATGAAATGCAGGTAATCAATCATACCAATGAAATACAGGTAATCAAACATACCAAAGAAATACAGGTAATCAAACATACCAATGAAATGCAGGTAATCAAACATACCAATGAAATACAGGTAATCAACAATGTAAAGCGAGTAATGCGTTTAAGTAAAACGAGCATGTATTCTCCCCCAAAGAGTTTACAAAACAATTAAAAGAGTAGGGGCTATGACTCACCTGGTGCGATGGCTACGATGACAATAGTGGATACACTGAAATGAGGTACGATCTCTAACCGCAACCTAACATGAATGATATGGCCTAATGTAAGAAATGAAATGATGCTACACATGCAAATACGTATGTTATCGATACCACTCGTGAAACTTGAAAATAACGTTCATCGTCGAAAATACATTTTTGACGTCTCGTTAAGTTAATAACCACTTTCCATGTAAATACATTGAAACGGTACTCCACGATCCTCGTTGGTGTTTTATCGGTAAATATAATGTTTTTGTCGTAAAATGACACTTTTAATAACTTGAAAATATGCCTAAATGGCTTCGTAAAACTAGTCACAAAATAACATACGTTAAGTGTTAGTGATGAAACTCGGCGTTTTTGAAAACCTTGCAACAATGTCTAGAAGTCATGTCATTTAACTTTTGACCATACGGGTCTCGGCGGTTAAGAAATATGGCTTTCAATGTCGTTACATGAAAATATAGTTTTCAACACTTAGCAACTTTTATTACCAAAAGCTGTCAATTTATTATAAGTTTTGTCGGGTTTCAAACATGTATATCTTGGTCGTTATAAGCTCGTTTTCCACGTTCTTTATATCCCCGGAATCGTATTAATATATACTAATATATTTTCAGTAGGTCGGCTCCTATAGATTACGTCTAACGCCTCTTTTTGTCCGTCGAAATCCGTCCAACAGCAAGTACATTTTCAGAAAATAGTTTTCGTCGTTAAACTTGCAAAAATAATATCTCCTTCGTTATAAACTCGTTTTAATCTGTTTTTTCGCCCACGGCTTCGTTTTTGAAAGTATTTTCTAAATATTTGGTCAAAAATTACCCACCATCTACTGATTTTCCCACGTTTTCAAAATAAGGACAGTAGGTATATATATAGTTTCAAAAATCATTTCTAGGGTTCCAAACTAGTTTCAACTTCAACCAAAACACTTTAAATCTAGTCTAATCTTACCATACACCTTCTTAGGGTGTCATGGGGTTCCTAGTCTTTACCAAAAATGGTGGATCTCATGAGATTACTCTAAATATTTGTATATCTATGTATAAAATACAAGACTTAAATAAAGTGGTATGGATCGTAGTATATTTGCATGATTAGTTACTAGATCATAAAAATATAGTAAATGGAAGTATAAAAAGTAGTGAAATTTATTTAGAAACTTACTTGAAGTATTGATGAGTTTTGTAGCAAAATATACTTAATAATCTTGAGGTTTTTATTTCAAAACCTTAACTAGATTAATATTATGACTTGTTTAAGCACTTGATTCTTGAAAAAAAAATGATGGATCTTGCTTCTTCTTGTTGTTGGCCGTGTATATGAGCAAGAGAGAAAGAGATATGTTTTTATTTTTTTAGCTAGTGATATAATACTTGAAGTGTTGAGTATATAATATGGATTGGATATGTTTTTGGACAAAGGTACATAAGCATTAATGAATTTAGTGTAAAGTTTTCAAATATGTAAGGAATAAGAATGGGGGAGGGGTGGCATCACATGGAGGTGAAGATTAGGCAAGGTTTTGTAAGACTTTTGTATAGATTTTATTAGATATTTTGTGTTTTAAGTGATACCGGGTACCGGGTTAACTAAAAATAAATCGTGATGAGTTGAAATAAAATATGACAAAGTTGTAAAAACTATGAAGTTACATTCCTGATAAGAATCGGGTATTAGAATAATTATCGGGTTGAAATAACGCAAACCGACGGAGTTATAAGCTCCGACCGGAAAACGTAGCAATTAATTTGAAAACACAGGGTAAATTAATAATATAATTTTTATATTATTTTAATGAGTATGAAAATATATTAGGATCGTAATCGGGAGTATTGGGTATACATTCATAGTAAAAACTGAGTGGTAACGTTAATTACAAATTAAGCATACGTAAATTAAAATAATGCATATCCGTGTAGGGCCTAAAGTGCTGATGATGTTACTAATGATATGTAGACTACTCCAGTCTATATGACGTGTCCCTACTGATGACGCATAAATTCGCAGCTAAACCTAACTAGTTACGCGAATTTGAATACCCGTAAAGTAGATTTACGAAATGATGAACGACATTCGTGAATAGTGATTTTCCTCCGGAAATGAATAGTGTCATATGAATAGTAAAATTTTTGAACACTTCTCGGAATCTCAAACTAACTCCGAAAATGATGAATAGTGATTGTTGAATAGTAACGGATGAATAGTAACTTCCCAAAATGAATAATGAAATTTTGATGTTTGAAAAAGGACCTGAAATTACGAGTTGTTTCATGTATGCCTTGGGATGTTGTTTGAGAGATGGTTTTTTTGTTGCTTTGTACTCCTTTTCATCCTCAGCATGTTTTTTTATAGATTGTGTTTTTCCTGCTTTCTTTCTTTCAGTAGCCCACCAATTGTACCACGCATTTCCATCCAATTTAAATTTTTATACACTTTTTGCCGCTTTCTTTTTTGAAGCAGACCTGCTTGAACCTTCTCCTTCAACCCATTGTGTTGATCTCTTGTTGTTTGCAGACATTGTTTATGAATACTTCCTGCAGGTTTTTGTTTAGAGATTTGATAAACTAAGATTTGTGATTTGAGATACACATGGAAACGAGTATAAAAAGGGGATATGGGAAAACCAAAATACCTATGTTTAATGCAGGAAAGGATTGATGTTTCCCACAGGTGGCTTGAACCTTTTCAACATCTTCGGGCCAATCATGATCCATTGGGACGAGTGTTTGCCAGGGATCAATGCTTATACCTCTTGACAGAACTATATACATATTAGTCGCCAACAAAGACTACCACAATGGAACATGATTGACTTGAAGAAATCTGCAAAATTTCATGATTGACCTGATCTAAATATCCATTTGGAAAGTAGTCTGACCATGGATTTGCTGCAAAAAAAATTAAAAAATATATTAAAATTTTAAAAAATATAGTGTAAATGAAATAAAAGATAATGTTGCAATTCAGGGTGTGTTTGAAACAACCTTTGTTCTTGGAACTCCAATGGCCACATTACTTGGTGGATGGTTGGTTTTAGATCATAAAAAAGAATGGAATGCAATAAACCAACATACGTAATCCTTCTAAGTTCCCGCTACTGCTCGCTTTGTCGTTTCAACTCCCTTTGAGCAAAGGACTGCACCAGCCGCATTGCTAGATTGTTGAAAAAACAAAGCAAACAGTATGGGACCTTAGAATGGAAAGGTATGTTGAAATTCCAGACTCAAAATAATACAAACAATCTACAAATGTTAAGTAAAGAATAGAGTCTAAGTAACATCACTCATCTTGAATGAGATAATGGAGTGTGGCATGTCATGAACAGTACACACTATATCATTATTGCATTGAAGACATCTCAATGATCAGGCCAGATCGATCTATCTAACGTTGCAGTACCGTCTAATAACCACGCAAACGGTAGTAGACGTTTTCCAAATTAAGCAATGGAACCATCTACAACGCTAGATAGAGCGCCCTAATCATTGAGATTTAAGTTATTAAAAAACAGATTCTTACTATCATTTATATTGCTCCCTTAGATGTGACGAACATACATATTAATTATGTAGATTCTACGACATTAGAGAGCTAATTGTGCATGAATGAAATCATATAAAATTTATATTAACAATGCAATGAACTACCATCCTTTCTACCCTAGCCAACAACAACATATTATTCAGCCTTGAATCTCTAACCTACCAACATGCTGGAAGACGAAGATGCTAAATTCAAGCATCGAACCTACAAATTATACTTGATAATTGTTTCTGTATTTTGACAAAGAGCAAGGATGAATCAACATGGATGAACAACACCAAAACAAGTTTATGTTCATACTTGAAAGTGGTATCTGTTCACCCATGTTGATACTTCTTCCATCTTTGATACTTGGATGTTTTAGCCTAAATATTCGCACACACATCCGCCACTTTTCTTCCTTATTCTCTCAATACAAAGGCAACATAATTCTTATATAAAAAAATACATCATACATATATATATAAAGCAAACAGAGTGATACAAACAATCAACAAATGTTGAGTAAAGAATAGAGTCTAAGTAACATCACTCATCTTGAATGCAATAATGAAGGAGTGTGGCCTGTCATGAACAATACACACTATATCATTATCGCATTGAAGACGTCTCAATGATCAGGCCATATCTATCTAAGGAAGTAGATGGGTTCCATCGCTTTAATTGGACCCCGTTTTCTAACGAGGTTTAATCTTGATTATTGAAAGAACCATTAAACATCGTTAGAAAATGGGGTCCAATCAAAGCGATGGAACCCATCTACATCGTTAGATAGATCTGCCCTAATAATTGAGCTTTAAGTTCTTAGTAACCAAATTCTTACTATCATTTATATTGCTCACTTAAATGTGACGAACATACATATTAGTTATGTAGGTCCTACGACATTAGAGAGCTAACCATGAATCAATGAAATCATATTAAATTTATATCAACAATGCAATGAGAATATTTTCATTGTAACTAAATACATGAAAAGACTGTTTAAGTTCATGATATGTTTATTGTACTTCAACCTAATCCTAAGATAAAATAAGCTAATCCAAGCAAACCTTAATATCTATTTTGCTCTAATTATTCTCAAAAACAACACAGCATGTTCTTCCTTATTCTATCAATACAAGTTATACTTGATAATTATTTTTGTATTTTGACAAAGAGCAAAGATGAATCAATAATGGATGGACAACACCAGAACAAGTTTATGTTCATACATGAAAGTGGTGTCTGTCCAGCCATCATTGATACTTCTTCCATCTTTGATACTTACATGTTTTAGACTAAATATTCGCACACACATCCGCCACTTTTCTTTCTTATTCTCTCAATACAAATGCAACATAATTCTTATAACAGATAGTCAACCTAATACTAAGATAAAATAAGCTAATCCAAGCAAACCTTAATATCTCTTTTGCTATAATTATTCACAAAAACAACACAACATGTTCTTCCTTATTCTATCAACACAAATGCAACGCAATTCTTATAATAGATAATCAACCTAAGCCTAAGAATAAATAGCTCTAAGGGGGTATTTGGATTATATTCATTTCTGATTTTATCAACTTTTTGAGATTTGGGATCAAAACCTAGATCCGAGTGAGTTGTAACTGTGAGTGTGAGACAGAAATAGAGGATTATGGAAATGTGTGAAGTGTGTTTGATAAGTTTGTATATAATATATATATATATATATATATATATATATATATATATATATATATATATATTACTTTAGAAGTGTAAATGAAGTATGTTTGATACTCTTGCTAGGGGTGTTCACGGGGCGGTTCGGTTTGGTTAGTTGGAAAATTTTAACTATCCATCGCGGGGCGGGTAATTTATTTATATTATATACGGTTCGGTTCGGTTAACCATGGATATGTAAAAGTAAAACCGAAATCGAATGCTTGGTTTGTCAGTTTCTCCGGTTTTTTGAACACCCCTAATGCTTGGTAGGGGGTTATAGAGGGTGAAGAATGGGAAAGGTAGTGAAAAAATATGTTTGGCAAAGCATAATGCAATAAACCATTACCCAATTGTGTGTAATGGATCATTACCCTATAAATTGGGGGGATTGATCTTCTTTACATTTCCCTTTCACAAGTTTTAACTCAACTATTTTCAAATTCAACCCTCAACTAAAACTAATATTTCATTTAATAACAAATAAAACACAACTTATATTAATACTTAAAATTTAAACATACATTAAACAAACTACAACAAACATGAAACATAAAATACGATAATTAAACATAAACCTACGATAATTAAGCATAAAGCTACGATAATTAAAGATAAAACTACGATTCAATAAAATGAATCATTAGACACATAACCCTCGTGACTCAAATAGGAGGCACTTGAATCGTCCTCACTCGATGGCACAGGTGGAAGCCCCTGAGCCCATCGCTATTCTGCTCGTCTGTTCTTCCGATCTTGTTTCCCTTTGAGGTACGCCTCACGCTCCCTTTCCTGACGGGCTTGTTCAGCTTCAAACTCCAAAACGACTTGCATATCCAGCTCATACTGTTCTTCCTCAGTCTACTGACAAATGATGGGTTGATTTTCAGGTGGAAAGTTTGGTGGTTGATTGTTTGGTCGTGGTATGTTTTCTGGTGGAAACATTACTGCTGGTGGAGTTGGAGGTGGTGGGTTGTCATATTGGAACATCGGAAAAAGATCTTCTGGCGGTTAGTTTTGTGGGGAATTGTCTTCAGGTGGTGTGTTGTATACCGATGCGTTTTCAAGTGATGTGTTGTGAGACATTCTGTTGGAAGAACAAAAGAGAATTCTTTGATGATTGTGGGTGTGAATTATGTGTGTATTCAGCATAACCCAATAGGTATTTATAGGATGCTTTGTGGAAGTATCCCACCCTCTATTTGAATAAAAAATTTAAAATTACCCCGCCCTCTGTTTTGAATTCAAAATTTCAAATTACCCCGCCTTCTGTTTTGAATTCAAAATTTCAAATTATCCCGCCCTCTGTTTTGAATTCAAAATTTCACATTACCCCCCCCCCCCCTGTTTTGAATTCAAATTTGAAATGTATCCAGCTTTCAATAAGTGACAATTTCCGTATCGTGTTTATTTCTTTTATGTCTCGTGTGTATTTCTTTTCTGTATCGTGTGTATTTCTTTTTCGTATTGTTGTAATGTTGCGTATCGTGTAATCTTGAATTTGAATTTGAACTAAGGGGGTGTTTTGCAATTTGCATTAACTTATATTCCAAATGTTATAAATTTTAGAGGGGCCAAAAGTGACAAAAAAAGTTTTTTTTAAGAAAAACACTTTAACGCCGGGTTAATGGAATAACCCGGCGTGTTAACGCACCATTAACGCGACCATACACAACAATCACATATGAATAACGCACGTTAAAAGCCAAATAACGCACCCCGTGTGTTACTAATGTAACTGCTCTAAAATCCACTACAACCTAATACACATGACCCATTACCCATGTTAATTACCAATTGTCAACAGTCATGGATGTGTCGTAACATGACACTCTAAGCAACTATATATCCACCCAATGCATATGACCCATATGATCGATGTCGATCAAATACCCATTAATTAATGAATGTGTCCAGTGATAACCTAATGCACATGACCCATGACCCATGTGAATTAGCCATTATCACCGGTCATGCATGGTTTCCATTACACTAAAAGCCACTATAACCCAATGCACATGACCCATGACCTATAATGCATGCTAATTACCAATTGTCAACAGTCATGGATGTGTCGTAACAAGACATTCTAAGCAACTATCCACCCAATGCATATGACCCATATGATCGATGTCAAATACCCATTAATTAATGAATGTGACCAGTGATTACCTAATGCACATGACCCATGACCCATGTGAATTAGCCATTATCACTGATCATGCATGGGTTGCACCGGCTTGGTAGGTGTATACCATTTGTCAAAGACACTAAGAAGCAAGTATCCAGGGACCTCCCGATCATATGTTATCCGGGATCGAGAAAGTTTAAACTCGGATCGAGCTTGACTCAAAAAACTTGATTTATCTGTAAAGATGTGTTTTATTACAAAAATTAAATTTGAAATATAACCTAAGAATTGAATTTGGTTCGACTTCAGCTCGAAAAGCTTGATACATTCATAAATAAGTATTTACACTTAGTACACTTACATATTAAAAAAAACACATATTTTATATCACTTACAAGCTCGAGAACTCAACAATAACTCGAGTCGAACTTATATAAGGTTGAGCTCAACTCATTAAACATTTCGAGCTCATTTGATAGGCTTTCAATCTCAAAAATTTTAATATAGTGCTCTAATGATCCCGCCCCTTAATTTTCCCCAAAATTTCAATCTCCCGCTCCGCTCATATTGCGCCCCTTTTTCACCCAAAATCAAAACATTAACACTACTAGCTTAGTCAGATCTATCTTCTATCTATTCATCTATTCTCCTTCTCTCTAGAACCGACTCACACCACCGCCAAACTTCATCGCCTTATCTCGCCGTGGTTCCACCAACCATCGCTCCTCCACGCCATCACCGTCATCAAGACAAGGGAACTGTATGTGAGAGTTTGTTTTATTCGGTTGTTTGGTTTGAGATAACCACCATAACAGTCGAGCCACCATCACCCTCATCTTACCTATCCTACTCTGTTCATAGGTATGCTCAAACACATATTTAATTTATATTTTCATAAATGTGTAATCGAATATAAAACGATTTACATTGATTTTCGTGGATTAAACTAGCCTAAAACATGTTTTTGATTATAAATTCGTGTGGTGGTAATCGTTGCAGGTAGACTTATTAAGACGACATAGTTTTCCTGTTTATTGGAATTGAGACAATCGACGTGTTCTAAGAGGCCACTGTTTTGCTCGTAAAGGGAGTCTTGATTGGTTTCCACTCCGGGAGGATTTTGCTGAACAGTTGGAGTTGGCTTATCGCAGTTGCGTAAGTTCTCTATCAAAAGATTAACATAACATCTGTTATATAGGAAATTAACTCAAATATGGTTGCTTTTGGTCAAACTGTTTCATTTGTACAAAATGTTAGTGATTTGCTTGCTTGGTAATGTGTTTGACATTTATTCGTTCCACGTTTGGCACTGCATAAAATTGCAACCAATTATATATTATTTGTTGCCCGAGTTGATATGCAACCCGTATGTTTGTTTTTTAGGCTAAACCTATATTTGGGACATCTAATGTTGTCGTCTTTTATATTAGAATTAATCACGTTACTTGTTTCTTGTAGGGGCTACATGCTATTTTCACGGGTGAGGATGATACATGGGATGCCTGGCTAAAAATTCCCTCAGCTGGATTTTCTGGCACAATTCATTTTCGAGGTGTGGGTATGTGATGCGTAGGGATTGCACCAGGCTTTACCTCTCGAGGGATCTCGAGAAGCTTACAACCCCCACCAAGCTGTGTACCTGATCGATGTAGTATAGTATAGTGACAAGTACCGGGGGATTGATCGTTCAGCTAGGAATAGTGTCGCTAGGATTAGAAAACCTAAAGACTAGGTCTAGAGATGAGGGATGATTCTTTTTGTATTTTTATATTTTTAGGAAAGCAAGGAAAAATCTCGGGTTTGAAGGAGTTGGGCGGAATTAGTTGCTAGTCAACTAACCCAATACTAAAGATGCAATCAATATAAAATACTAGAAATGAAAATAAACTAAATTACACTAGGGTTGTGAGCAATATGTGGGAGATATGTGTTTACTTAGATTTCACTACTCCCTAGATATCTTTTACATGTTAATTACTTGTTATAGTTGCGTGGATGATGGATTGTATTCCTTAATACCATTCATGGGGTGGCGTACTTACTTCCCCAATCCTATGAGTGCCTACTTCACTCCTATGTCGAGCCGGCTAAGAAGCTCCTAACATGGAATCATTAGAATTTACTTATGCATTAAATACAACCAATAAAACCTAGTACACATCGGTTCATGTTTCCTAAGACGTTCAAGCATGTTACACAATGGAGATCTGCCAGTTTTCTTAAGCCTAACATTGAAATCATTCATCCAATACAACCATAAACAAGTAGTCAACACATAATTAACATCTAGGTTTCATTAGATCTAAGAAAACACAAGATAAATCTAGCCTAGCATGTTGAAATCAAGACAAGCACAAGATATAGACAACCAACACATAGACATATTGATTGAATTAAGAGAAGACTTATCTCAATAGCACATGCAAGGGCTAAAAACCCTTGAATTTACTGTAAAATACGAGCTGTGGTTCACAAAGTTCGGCCCTAGGGTTTCTCCAAACAAGTTCCTCTCTATGAATGAAAAATAGAAAACTATATATAGATTTTGGAAGGTGACGACGTCAAGAACAAATGTCTGATGCCGTCATCTCACCGCCAAATAGTTCCTCGGACTGCCTAGATCTGGATCTGATGCCGTCATGTGTACACCTTATGCCGGCCGTCATGATTTTAACTCTTGATGCTCTTGTTGTGACGCCTTCAGGTTTCTTCTGGGTCGTCATGGTTTTTACTCTTGACGCCGTCAGGAATTTCCTCTTGACGCCGTCATACACTGTTTCCAGCATGGAAAATTATGTCTTTGGCGTTTTCTTCACTTTTATGCTCCAAAAACGTCTGAATTGCTTCCTTTTCCAGATTTCTCTCCCAAAGTACCTAAAATCACAAAAGGAACGATTTTGGGTAATATTTGATCAAATAAATTCAATTCCGGGCTTAAATGACCCCCTAAAAGTGGTTCATTTTTCGCCTCATCATATATCCTTACACTTGAGATTTGCTTGTCCTCAAGCAAATGCGCTTTTATTCTACTCAAAATACAAGTTAGGGGTCATTTAACACTAATATAAAAGTAATTACAACAAATAATCATTCCACTAAAGACCAAAGACAAGCACGGAGGTCATATACTAGCACCTCACAAAT
Source organism: Artemisia argyi (assembly GCA_030686995.1). NCBI lineage: Eukaryota > Viridiplantae > Streptophyta > Magnoliopsida > Asterales > Asteraceae > Artemisia > Artemisia argyi. The sequence continues at coordinate 33,367 of JARVZY010002733.1, read as the reverse complement.
AGTGTTTAGATACTCACATCTCTCGGGTGTAATAAAGTATAAATTACAATATGGAAACGGAAGATATCTCTCACTGCCTGTCATAGCAAAATAGATTACCATAGGCTTGGGAAAGGATCAAACCTCCACCACATGGCGTAAGCACCTAGGATAAACTATCAAAGAGGTCTTTTAAAGGGTTGTAACGTTAGGTGTAGGGATATGAAATACACGGTTTTTGTTGGATATAGGCAGTCTTTACTGGTGGCGAGTTAACAATCTTGGTTAATTACATGTACAATATGGCGTTGCTAAGCCAAGACTAGACTCGACTTAAGCTAATAATTGAAAAATAACAAAAACATAAAACAAACATAGAATGAAACGGGATGGTAGTCCGTATATTTTTTCTTTTTTCTTTTTCTATTTTTTTCTTTTCTTTTTCTTGTTTTTTCGTTTTTTTTATTTTTTTTTTATTTTTTATTTTTTTTTGCATACACTCTTACCCTACCATCCAAAATAATACATCATAGGGGATGAAAACTCCCCTTACATTTGAATTTTTACATACTTTACAATTAACTAATCTAATGACTCGAATTAAGAAAATCAAAACTTGGAGTACTTTTAAGATTAACGTACATATGGGGGTAATAATATGATGTTCTTTCCCATTACTCCATAAAATAAGTACTTTACCCATGAGTCCCAATCGTCCCAAAACAATATGTACAAGGATATGACTCGACTTAGCAACCATGTAATCAATTAGATAATTAACTTAGGGTTTAACAAATAACAATAATGCACTAAAAATGAGTGCATACATGGAAGGCTAAGGCGATTTGGGTGTACATTTAACTGGGGTGTAACAAATTCTTCCTTTAAGTAAAATGCTTAAAGTTAGAAACAAAAAGACAGGCTCGGAGGGGTGTACTAGGGGTTTCTTGTACTAAAAATGAGTACAACGCTAAGGTGTGGGAAAAATTAATTGACTTAACTAGCCAAGTAATATGAGTTAAATGGTCAAGTAATTATGATATGGGTTTAACACAAGGGTGATCCTAATGCCTCTTATCATGTAGTAAATCCTACTACACGAATGTAGTCTCACTAGCGGTCTCGGGATGCATCACTAACACAAGTTCTAGAATCTAAATGCTACCGGTACACTCATAAGCACTAATAGTAAATGCTTTTTCTATCAAATCTAAAGGCGAACCTCACATATTTGGGTGGAAAATTTTTCTGAATGGTACGGTTTTTTGCTAGTCATACAATCTCCTATCCATGAGACGCTTGCTATGGCTAAAGTTTCACTCCTAAATGTTGTAAAAAATTTTAAATTTGGCGCTAAAATTACACTAACAAGTATTTCTCATAGTTTTATTACACATCTACTATCAAACAAACAAACTCAAGCGAAAGTGTATCTGTAAGGTATCATCATTTTACCCTCCCCTTACACTTAGGATGAACATTGTCCCCAATGTTCAAGTAAAGAATGTAAAAGTGAAATAAGTAAAAAGAATGAAATCAAATACTCCCCTGATTCGCTCGGTATGGATAATAAGGTGGCCAGGTTAGATCTTCCTCCAAGAAAATGAACAATCAAAGCTTCCCTTCCAGAATATAAATCATCTTCTTGTCATACATAACCTGTAAAACCTGAGAAAACAGACAAGGCAACCTCGCATAAAATCGGAGGCAATCTATATATGTTACTAAATCCTAGAAAACAAAGTAAGATATAATGCTTGTGGAATGATGTTTGCAGATTTCCTGGAGATTATAAAACTAAGAATTCAACAAAAACTTTAACTCCGTTAGAAAAACAAAACTGGTAAAATTTCCAGATTTTTACACGTGACGCCGTCAAGAGTAAACTCGTGACGCCGTCAGAAGTGACCTACAGAAATTCTTATGTTAAGTTTCTGGAAAATTTCTGGAAAAACTTCCTCCTACTTCCTAGAAAATCCTGCAAAACATCATTATGACTCGATACAAGCATTTGACTCTAAAAAATACGAATATACACGTTCATTTAATATTGTGGAGAATCATGATCGGTTTGTTTCTTAAAAACATATTTGGGGTTTCCCCTTACACTTATCTTTTGCAAAAATACCTTTGGGTGAAGTTAAGACTAGGTCAAACAACAAAGTAAAGTATTTCCACTATTTATTTTAGAAACATGATCTACCAACAATAAAAGTAAAGCATGCATACGGAAGCAAATAACAAACAAACAAAATAAAATCACACAAAACATGGGTTGCCTCCCAAGAAGCGCTTTTCTTTATTTATGAGTCTTGTAGCTAGACTCAAGGTCATGGGTTACTACGTGACCTCATCGTTGGTTTCACTCTCTAGGTCGTCTTCTAAACAAGTTTTGTACTCCGGACCTAGTTTCAAGCATTCTCTGTAGAAACCAAGCATCCTATTCTTCACATACTCTACTCCTCTACGTCTATCCTCATCATTCCTATAATAAGCCGCTTGCTTGTGTTCCTTTTCTATATTAGAGAGAAGGCGGTATTGCTCAATTTTGTAGGGCATTTGGTAGGCAATCTCATCATTCTCCTCCTTGAACCTAACTATCCCTAAAGTCGGATCATAACTCATCCTAGTGGTCTCAACAAATGGTTTTCCGAATATTACTTGGCTTAGGCAATCATCTATCACCGGACGAGTGTCTTCTACTATCATAAAATCGATCTCATAGGTGAAATTACCTATAATCACATGCAATCCCTTCACTCTTCCTACAAAATTACTTATCAAATTCTTATCGGGCCTCATCCTATAATCAAGTTGTTTCTTCATCACCCAATTGTAATAAGTCCTAGTCATGATGTTTACCGGAGATCTAGGATCGATATAAGCTTTCCATATATGCATATGCCCGATGTTGCATGGTATGTTGATGTTAGAGGGGTATCCCATTTTGATAAGGGGTGTGCCAAGGATATATGGTGTCTCGGGGCCATCGAATAAATCCTTATGGTATTCTCGTTCTTCCTTGGTGGACAACTTATCAAAGTGCTTTTCTATAGTCTCTACCTCCTCTAATTCCTCTTCCCTATAAACCTCAACTTCCCTACTTTCATCCCTAGTCTCGGTTTCTACTCCAACTTCATCCTTGTCACTTTCTTCTATCTCCTTATCTATTGACTTAATGGTGACAACATTGACAAAGTGGACATGTTTGGATGATGAGGGGTCCTTAATTTGGATTCCGTTATTGGCGTCCCTAGTGTCCTTCCTAGGTGTAGTTAACGCTTGGTTGTTGAGGGCTTTCAACAAGTTGTCTATCCTGTTGGTCATCTCCGTTTGTTGTTGGTTGAATTCGGTTTCAAACCTAGCCATGCGAGCTTCTTGAGATGCCATGAACTTAGACATCAATCCTTCAAGATTGTTGGTACTACCATAGTTGTTAGAAGGATTGTTGTTGAAAGTACGGTTGGAGGGTGGACCGTTTGGTTGGTAACGATTAGGCGGATTGGAAGAATTGGCTTGATTTTGTTTCCACCTAAGGTTTGGGTGATTTTTCCAAGAGGGGTTGTATGAATCACCGTAAGGGTTTGGCTCGGGTTTGAAAGTGTACCACTTATCTCCCGCTTCGTCGGTACGTGAGGATGCGTAGTCCGCAAAAGCTGTTCCGGGGAGTTCCACACAATTACGAGTGTCATGGGGACCACTACATAATTCGCATGAAGAAGTGATTTTGTTCACTTGGCTTGAAGGCTTAGGAGCTTCGTAAGATTTCATGAGAAACTTGACTTGGTCCTCAAGTTCTATGATCCTACGGTCGGGAGTGCTAGAGTTGTTCGAAGGCAAAGATATTGCCTTGACCGTTTTGTTCAAATCACGGGGATCATTCCAACTTTCGTTGTCATAGAGAGCAAGATCTTCTATGAGTTCCCATGATTGTTCCGCACTTAGATCACGTAGCTTACCACCGGCCGATTGCTCAATGGCTCGCCTCGTGGAGAGATCGATATAGTCATAGAAGATTTAGACTTGGAGCCAAAGATCTATGCCATGATGAGGGACTTTTTGGAGTAAGTCCTTGAAACGAGTCCATGCTTCATAAAGAGTTTCATTTTGACGTTGTTGGAACATCAAGATGTCATTTCTAAGCTTAGTAGTTCTCCCCGGCGGGAAAAATTGAGCAAGGAAACGAGTGGTGAGATTATCCCATGTGGTGATGGATCCCGCGGGTAAACGCTCAAGCCATTGACTAGCTTGATCACGTAGAGAGAATTGGAATAGGCGTAATCGGGTTGTCTCTCTATTTGCAACATCTAGGTCTATGGAATCTACGATTTTAAGGAAGTCCTTGAGATGTTCATTTGGATCTTCGGAACAAAGTCCATGGATTGCACATCCGCTTTGCACCAACCGGATGGTGTCGGATCGCAAGGGGGTTACATTGGCTCCGGTGAGCTCAATGGTGTTTCGATAGCCTTGGTGGCTAGGTAGGGAATACTCTCCTAAGGTTCGGGGCCTAAGAGGTTCTAGTGGTGGGTTTTGTTGTGGTGGGATGACGGGTTCAAAGATGTTCCTATCGTCCATGATGTCGGGTGGTGAAGAGTTACGAACAAAAACATGAAGAATTAAGATAGACTAAAGAGAACCTAAAAATAAAAATAAAAATAAAATCTTACTAGAAAGGAATCTAGCAACTAGACCTAATAAAAAGAGATTCTAACCTAGACAATAACTATTCCCCGGGCTGCGGCGCCAAAAACTTGATGGCGCCGCACTCTTTTGCGAAAGTTGAGAAATGAATGTAAAGATAGACAATCCTCGGAAGCGGCGCCAAAAACTTGATGCGTAGGGATTGCACCAGGCTTTACCTCTCGAGGGATCTCGAGAAGCTTACAACCCCCACCAGGCAGTATACCTGATCGATGTAGTATAGTATAGTGACAAGTACCGGGGGATTGATCGTTCAGCTAGGAATAGTGTCGCTAGGATTAGAAAACCTAAAGACTAGGTCTAGAGATGAGGGATGATTCTTTTTGTATTTTTATATTTTTAGGAAAGCAAGTAAAAATCTCGGGTTTGAAGGAGTTGGGCGGAATTAGTTGCTAGTCAACTAACCCAATACTAAAGATGCAATCAAAATAAAATACTAGAAATGAAAATAAACTAAATTACACTAGGGTTGTGAGCAATATGTGGGAGAAATGTGTTTACTTAGATTTCACTACTCCCTAGATATCTTTTACACGTTAATTACTTGTTATAGTTGCGTGGATGACGGATTGTATTCCTTAATACTATTCATGGGGTGGCGTACTTACTTCCCCAATCCTATGAGTGCCTACTTCACTCCTATGTCGAGCCGGCTAAGAAGCTCCTAACATGGGATCATTAGAATTTACACATGCATTAAATACAACCAATAAAACCTAGTACACATCGGTTCATGTTTCCTAAGACGTTCAAGCATGTTACACAATGGAGATCTGCCAGTTTTCTTAAGCCTAACATTGAAATCATTCATCCAATACAACCATAAACAAGTAGTCAACACATAATTAACATCTAGGTTTCATTAGATCTAAGCAAACATAAGATAAATCTAGCCTAGCATGTTGAAATCAAGACAAGCACAAGATATAGACAACCAACACATAGACATATTGATTGAATTAAGAGAAGACTTATGTCAATAGCACATGAAAGGATTCAAGGGCTGAAACCCTTGAGTTTACTATAAAATACGTGATAGGGTTCATAAAGTTCGGCCCTAGGGTTTCTCCACACAAGTTCCTCTCTATGAATGAAAAATAGAAAACTATATATAGATTTTGGAAGGTGACGGCGTCAAGAACAAATGACTGATGCCGTTATCTGCCGCCAAATAGTTCCTCGGACTGCCTAGATCTGGATCAGACGCCGTCATGTGTACACCTTATGCCGGCCGTCATGATTTTTACTCTTGACGCTCTTGTTGTGACGCCTTCAGGTTTCTTCTGGGTCGTCATGGTTTTTACTCTTGACGCCGTCAGGAATTTCCTCTTGACGCCGTCATACACTGTTTCCAGCATGGAAAATTAAGTCTTTGGCGTTTTATTCACTTTTATGCTCCAAAAATGTCCGAATTGCTTCCTTTTCCAGATTTCTCTCCTAAAGTACCTAAAATCACAAAAGGAACGATTTAGGGTAATATTTGATCAAATAAATTCAATTTCGTGCTTAAATGACCCCCTAAAAGTGGTTCATTTTTTGCCTCATCAGTATGCTCCATCTCAGTCACCAAAGCCAACCCATGTATATTTTTACTGTTTCATGGTTGGCAGATCTTATATTATGCAGCGTTATTAGTGCCTTGGTTTCTTACATTTCCCATATTTTTTTGCAGAAAGAAACTGCCATTAGACTCGGATGTAAGCCATTTTTTATGTTGTTAACAATTTCATTTTCTAATGATAACACCATTGTATTTCTTAATTTATATTGCAGGTGACCACTCCAATGGCCATTGAAACTTTGGAAAATGTACCAGTAATGGAAACAGTGGTAAGTAATAAAACATCCACCTTTGATTTTTTTAGTTTTACGTACATGACTAATGTACCGTGTTTTGTATATACATGTAGGAACCTGTTAAAACTATCTGACATATGAAAATGCTTAAGCCACGACAAACCGGTTCTACAAGTTACACCACCAACTATGATACCAAATATTAGTGAACAAAATACTGGACTAAAATTAGTACCAACGAAGCGAAAACATTTGGTCTCTAGTGAAACCTTGCCAAAGCAAGCTAAGGCGGCGAAGAGTCAACAAGTTTTAACTTATGATAGTTGAGAATTTGATTATATACGACATTACAATTTTGATATATATTTGCTTCATTTATATACATTAGATTTTTATTGAATTTGAAATACAATTGTATATATATATATATATATATATATATATATATATATATATATATATATATATATATATATATATATATATATATATATATATATATATATATATATATGCTTCATTTATATACATTATGTTTTATATATATATACTAACAGTAGTAACTCTACTCCAGCAGTACTAACGTGGTACTAGTATTAACTCTCCTATAATTTTTGTGCAGATAGTTGAACCAGTGGCTCATCTAGTTCTGTTATGTTGTGAGCTTTGACATGTTCTAGTTCTGCTCTCATCTTGATGTGTTGATATGCAGCAGCCTACATTTTCAAGGCTTTTATATCCAGATGATGAGATTAGATCAATGGGAGAAAAACTTGTAAGTTTAACTGCAAATTTTATTAGTATGTTCATTGTTTTAGATTAAAAGTCTTCATGATGTTGTTTGAATTACTGCTGATCATGTTTGTGTTAATATTGATTAGATGGATTTAGTGCAGCTCATGAACTTCAAAGAAAATGTGCCAAGTATTTACTACTGCTAGTACAAAAGTTACTACTGCTAGTTAAAGTTGGTACTGCTCAGAGATTAAGACCGCTCGAAGTTGCTACTTGCTTATGGAAAAGATTATAGATACTTATAAAGAAACTATTGTAAGCCGACTAGGAATCCTTGGTGTATAAAAGGATGTCCAATTTTATATTTTGTTCAGTTATATACATTCCAATTTTATTGTATTTGAATTGTTCTGATATATATTTGAATTGTTTTGATATATATTGATTTTTTAAATGTGATTAAAAGATGCATATAGTCACACTTATTAACACTTTTGGACACTGTTTGCTTTAGTCGTTGTGTGACTAAATATTACTGAAGGACACACAAACATAAAATTCACGTGGCCATTGGATGATCTATAGTCACACAAAGTACACATTTCTTCACTTTAAACAGCATATGGTCACACTTATTTACACTTTTGGCCACTGTTTGATTAATGGTATGTGACTAAATACCCAAAACAAACATGCTTTGTGTGACTAAATATTACAAAAGGCCACACAAACATAAAATTCACGTGGCCATTGGATGATCAATAGTCACACAAAATACACATTTCTTCACTTTATACAGCATATGGTCACACTTATTAACACTTTTGGCCACTGTTTGCTTAATGGTATGTGACTAAATATCCAAAACAAACATGCTTTGTGTGACTAAATATTACAAAAGGCCACACAAACATAAAATTCATGTGGCCATTGGATGATCAATAATCACACAAAATACACATTTCTTCACTTTAAACAGCATATGGTCACACTTATTTACACTTTTGGCCACTGTTTGATTAATGGTATGTGACTAAATACCTAAAACAAACATGCTTTGTGTGACTAAATATTACAAAAGGCCACACAAACATAAAATTCACGTGGCCATTGGATGATCAATAGTCACACAAAATACACATTTCTTCACTTTAAACAGCATATGGTCACACTTATTTACACTTTTGGCCACTTTGTGTTAAATTGTATGTGACTAACTCCAAAAAAACAACACCCATTGTGTGACTAAATCATCCCAAACGTCACATTTATTGTATATTCATGTGGCCACAGGACGGGAAATAGTCACACAAAATACACATTTACTGGAAAGAATCATCTCAAATGTCACATATATTATATATTTATGTGGCCAAAGGTTGAAAAATAGTTACTCTCAAAAAAGATTCGCGTGACTATAAAGTGTTTATGCTCACTGATAATGACTAATCCAACCAAACCTGTGCCTAATTTGTCACACATATTCGGGGTTTTGGTCACACTTTTTTGATGGAAAAGGCCACAAACTCAACAATGTGACCATATGCCACCTACGGTGGCGGGACCTATGGTGACACACAACGAAAAAAACGTGTGTGACTATATGCATATCGTCACACATTTTTGGTGTGACCAATAAAACTTTTTGTACCAGTGAAAACCAAAGTAGGATCCTTTAAACCTAAAACAAGATCTAAAACTCCACCACCTAGGAAGCCAAATAACTCTTATCCTAGATCTATAACACCTCAACCAAGAAGAAACCAAAATAAACAAAACTACAACAACACTAGTAATCAAATTTGGAACTATCAACCAAGTTACAACCCTTGGGGAATACTACCACCTTTCATGCATCCTAGCCAAATGTTAAACATGTTTGGACCAAACAACTTTGGACCAAAGAGGCAATGGGGACTGAATAGCTAGATCAACATTCCTTATAACTATCTTGGAAGTTCTCTCCCCATAGACCTTTGCAAAGTCTATTTATCATCTTGAAGATTTAAAAGATTTTTTTTAAGACCGCCAGGTACGCCATTCTTTCACTACTCATTGCCATGCGTAGATAAAATTTTCTTTTATTGATTGCTTTGTTTGCGTAGATATAGTTTATTTCCTTCTTTCTTTTGATCATATATATATATATATATATATATATATATATATATATATATATATATATATATATATATATATATATATATATATATATCCCTATACTTATAATATTATATAAATAATATATATACATATACATGCACATAACCTAGATACGTCATTAGTTGACTTTCTAGAACTCCAGGAAATTGTTCGTTATCGAACCCTTTCCTTCCCCCTCTTGGCACTTTTGAACTTTGACGTTCAACACGAAAATCTCTTGTGTCCACTTTTACAAAACTCATGGTGATGAAGAGAAGTGAGTTAAGTGGATCAACACAACAGTAGAAAGAAGAACCTTCGCACACATAAACTATGAATGAAACAAACTCCTATCGCCGCTAGCATCCGTCTCTTCCATTTTCTCATTCTAAAATCCACATTAACACATAATAAATATATATATATATATATATATATATATATATATATATATATATATATATATATATATATATATATATATATATATATATATATATATACTTATATCAACACACATTTCCTCTCATCTCTCAAATCCTTTGTAATCTTGACATCTTGAGCATTTTGTCCAAAATCATCAAGATATATCTTAATTAACGAAATGTTAATTAAAAACGTCAAGTATTCCTTCCTCGTGCTCATAAACTCCAACGTAGTTTCAATATAACATAAATCTAACTATATACATAAAAATATTTTGCTACCAGAATCCAATTCACAAACATTTTCCTTTTTGGCTGGCGGCCCCCTTAATAATTAAGGGGACCCACTTGTACAAAAATGGGATTTCGTCACACATGTTGTTTTTCGAATGGCCACACAGTAACTTTTTTATGTGACTAAATGTACCCGAATAAAATAAACAGCCACGCTTGATATGATTTGTGTGACCATTTCGGAATTACCTCTGAGGCTACATGCACACATTTGAATATTTTCGTGACTAGAGGTATCTGGTAAAACTTGTTTTGATTATTTAGTCACTTATAATTTTGCACGTGTAACGGATACAAATAAGTTTGAAACATTTGTCACACTATGTATATACGTATGTGACAAATATATGTCACACAATTGAACAGTGTGACCAAAATCCATATATGGTCACATGAAATAATTGTGTATGTGGCTAAATAATATACTCAAGTTTGTCACACATTATTTAAATGTGACCGCTAGTTTTTGTTGAAAATTTAGCCACATATGAATGAAATATGTGACAACTGATTGAAGCATTAGTCACGATATGCATTTAAAAGTGACAAATATATGTCATACACTTGAAACAGTGTGACCAAATGTCATATATGGTCACACATTTATATCTTAAATTAATTTTAAAAAGTGTTTCCCAAATTTTGGTCATCCCCCAAATATTTTCATTATATCCCGCCCTAATTTTCCCCAAAATCAAAATCACATTTTTGTTCCCTCTCTTCAACCTTTCACATTGAGCCACACCATCTTCATATATGTTCTCACATCTCACACCCATCTTTTATCTCTTTTCCCCAAAATCAAATTGCCCCGCCTTCCATCTTTATCTTTTTTCTCAGATCTTATGCTCTTACTTAGAATCGTCAATCCCTTTTCTCTACTTGTACAAAAGGTAAGTTCCAGTATTCTTTTATGATGCTCTCAAAACTGCTTGCAAAAAGAAAAGGTTAAAATCAAATTGTAATTTATTACTTTTCTATTTTCAGCTTCGATGTTCGGGGCACTGGCATTTATCTTGTATATTTTCCAGTTCAAAATAAAGAGTTAACACCAAATATTTTAGAGAAACTGTTTCGCGAAGCTTGCCTAGCTTTATCAGAACCTTCCTTGTCTAGAGATACTTCCAGTTTTAAGGTGAGGTTTGACTTTTATAAAATTAAAAAGGTAAATTGATTATGTTTGATTTTTCTCTGAATAAGCATATATTCTAACCATTATATGTGAAAATATCCAGGTGGAGTATCTTGGGAACCCAAAAGATGCTGAAAAGATCTTACAAAGAACAATAAGTGAATTCAGGTATTACATGATTCATAAATTAGCGCTATGGATTTTTCAAAATAATAACATGCTATTTCTGCTAAATTGATCGACAGAAATCAACTTCATGGACCTGTAATTGCTGTAGTTGATATACATTATAAACCTTTGAAGCTTATGAGTTTGGAATATGTGATAATTGATGTTTTTCCCTTTGTTTTGATTTTGTAATTATATATTTTTATGCGCAGCTAAATTGTTTGATAAAATGCCTGAATGAGATTTATTAGTTTAACTGGTTGCAACTTGCATTTGCAAGATAAACATGACTCGAACATGAATCTATTGTGATTAGTCGATGGATTAGTATTTCTATTATTATTATTATTATATGTAAGTGGTGTGAGGAGATCATTTGCTCAAGTCATTCCTATAAGCCTTTAGGAAGCTCAAGCCATTGCTTAAGAATAGCTATCACTTCAATCGGAAATAGCTTTACAATGATTAATTTGAGTAAAGTAAAAGATAAGTCATTGTTCTACCTTGCATTGAAGATGCTTGATGTGTGTCGTCCTAGATAGGTCACTGATCTTTTTGATTATTATCAAAGTGCGTGGACAAAACAAAAATTAATTAAATTTGACCTCTTTTGCTTGCTGAAATTCAGCATACTTCTACTATAGATGATAAATCAGAGGTACTCGTAAATTGTTACTACATTTGTTTGGCTTAATATGGACTGGTTTTGCGTAAGCTAAAGTATCTTCTATAATATCTCCTTTTTACTCTTTTCAGGAGGACTTTTTGGAGATTGGGAGTCTGAACTCATGGGAAAAAGAATTGGTAATATTCATGTACCCCTTACCTTCAATTCATTATCCTTGCATTTCATTATTGAAATATGCATATCGAATTTGGCTGTTAATCTGAATATACAAGTAATAATGCTATTTCTCCTTGTAAGATGTCATGAAAACTACATCGGTTTTGTTTTTCTATAATATTCTTAAATCTTAAATAGCCTACATGCACATCCTTTTCCATCATCACATAGATATCTTAAAGAGCATCCACAATAGTAATAACCTTAAATACTTTTGTTCCCACTATCTTCAAAGTTCTAACTATCGTAACAAAATCTACTCCAATGCAATTTTTTTTGTAAACCTTTTACTTTGTACATGTTTGGATATAAAGTTCAAGGTACTTCTATATTTCAAAGTACTGCTGTGTCAAAGTGTTGCTTGAAGATTAAAGTCAAAGTACTGTTGCATATTGAAGATCATTCAAAGTACTTCGAAGATTATAAGGACTTAATTGCAATATTGATTAAAGGATTAATATGTAATATTGTATGAATATTCTAGAATTAGTTAGGGATAATTACTTGTCGATCAAGTAGATGATGTAAACCGACTTAAGGTTATCTATATAAGGAGCCTTATGATGGTATTAGGGATATAAGTTTTTAGTCGAAGTTTCTAAGAGTCTTAGAGCTTTATAAGTCGATAATAGTTAGGGATTGTTAGTGAATCTGTGTAATCAAGCAGGTTCAAGTTTGGTTTAATATAAAAGTTCTTCTTAAGATTTGTGTTAGTAGATTCCGCATACTTTACAAGGTCAAAACAGTGTTTCAATATTAGTAGTGTTGAGTTTACTCAATATTGTTAAAACCCTTACAATCTACAAAATAGTTTGGTCAGAGTATATTGATCCAACAAGTGGTATCAGAGCTTGTGTTGGAAACTCTGATTAAGAAGATAATCTTTTAAACCGATTCTACTATAAACCCTTCAAGATGTCGACAGAGGCTGCACCTGCTCCATCCATCACTGCTGTTAGAATCCCTATTATCAAGAAGGGAGAATATGACTTATGGACCATGAAGATGAGGCAGTACATTGCCATCACAGACCATGCCTTATGGGATGTGATTGTCAATGGCAATATGGTACTTGAAGAACCAGTAGAGCTCCCATGACAACCTAAACCACCTAAACCAACCATCCCAGCTGCTACAAAGAGAAATCAAGACAAAGCTCTCAATATATTACTGTCTGCTATCCCTGATGGACACCTATTGAAGTTTCATGATGCTCAGGATGCAAAACAATTATGGGCTGCAATTAAGAAAAAGTTTGGAGGTAATGATGCTTCCAAGAAGATGCACAGGGACCTGTTGAAACAACAATTTGAAACTTTCACTGTTGGTGAAAGAGAAGGTCTTGATTCTGCTTATGAAAGATTCCAAAATCTTCTGAGTATGCTAGAACTATATGGAGCTGAGGCATCAGTTGAAGATGCAAACTTGAAGTTCTTGAGAAGCTTACCATCCGAATGGCATGTAGTTGCTACTATGATCAGAGGACAACCAAGTTTGGACAAAATGGACTTTGATGATCTCTACAAGAATCTGAAGGTGTATGAGCATGAGATGAATGGTACTACAGGTTCAAGCACACATCAGAAACCCCAAAACATTGCTTTTGTATCTTCTGAAAATAGAAGCAGTACTTCCAATAAAGGTACTGCTTATCCTGTTCAAAGTACTGTGACTGAAACTCAGCTTCCATGTACAACTATGGTCACTACCACTTCATCCCCATCAAACACCCCCACCTCAGATGATGTTCTATGTTCATTCTTTGCTCAACAAGCAACTCTACCTGTAACCTATCAAGAAGATGTCTTGCAAATAGATGATGATGCTATAGAAGAGATTGATATCAGATGGCAAGTTGCCATGATCACTGCAAGGATCAAAAAGTTTATGAATAAGACAGGAAGAGGCATTAATTTCACAGCTAAGCAGGGAATAACATTTGTTAAGTCCAAAATTGAGTGCTTCAATTGTCAAAGGACTGGTCACTTTGCAAGGGAATGCAAATTTGCAAAGTATCAAGCAAACAAGATGATTGAACAGCCCAAGACTGAAAGAAAAGAGGTTCCTATTACTGAACCAAAACCAAAAGCTTTGGTTGCTCAAGAGAATCTATCAGAGATTGATTGGTCCAATGATTTTGATGATGAACCTGTAACCTACTCAATGGTTGCATTGGAAGATTGGAGCACAACTTTTGATGAAGAGCCTGGATATGCTGATTTGGAGTCAAGAGATGGTCTAGGAATCTTTGATTGGAGCATGGAGTTTGAAGAAGATCCTGTTCAGCTTGCTATGGTAGCTACTTCACCAAGTTCATCCACTATCTCTGATGTATGCTCTAAATGTAATGATATGTATCAAAAGTTACTTAGTGAATATGTAGCTGAAAGAGATAAATTTCAAAGGGCTAGGTCTGAGATAGCTGGCTACCAATTGACTTTAGAGTCAATGGAAGCCAAAATAATAACTCATGAAAACAATGAAGTAGCATGGGCTGAATGATATAAGCAACAAGAGTACCAAGTAAAGTTGAGTGAATGGAAACTAGGATGTAAGGTGTCTGAACTAGAGAAAGTTACTAATGAGAGGGATAAGTTGTTAGAAAAACTTGTTGTTTGGAATGAATCAGGTCTGTCACATGTTCAATTTGTTGAAAAACAAAGAACAGCTAAAATTAAAACTGGCCTAGGTTATGAAAATGATAGCACAGAAGGTATTCCATTTAAGAGTAAGGAACTAAATCTTACAGTAGATACCTCAACTAGTGATGAAGAATTCATAAGTTTGGATGAAAACACTTCTAGTGATGAGGAATGCCCTAGTCCAACACCTCCTGAATATAAGAATGACAAGGGCTACAATGCAGTTCCTAATCCCCCAGGTAGTTTTCAACCACCTAGGAAAGATGTCTCTTGTTATGGGGTAGATAAACTAGAGTTTAGGAAAAAGCTTAAAGGTCAATCAAATTCTGAGCCTTTAGGAGAGTCTGTTGAAGCACCTAGGGTTCCTGAGAAAAAGTTTTCAAAAAAGGCAGTACCTTCAAACACTTTTCAAAGTACTGTTGATCACTCAGCAGTACCTCCAAGAAAATATTTTCAAAATACTGCTAATTTTAGAAAACCTTTTCGAAAAGGATTTGAGAATTTTGGTCCAAAGGTCTGTTATGTATGTTATAGTCCTCACCATTTGATTAAGGACTGTAATTATCACTCAGAATACTTAAGCAAATACCCAAAGACCAGATCTGCAAATCAAAGTCACAGAGAGAATAAGCCAAGGGATAACAAACTAGTTTGGAATTACACAAATAGGGTAAACCATAGTAATTTCTCAAAAGACTATAGGTACCCTCATAAGAAAAGATCATTCTCCAAACCCACAGTACCTTCTCAGAGTACTGATAGAGAGTCCCCTAACCAAGGTGCTGATAGCAAAAACTTAAGTGTAAGACCTAGGAGATTCAATTACTACAAACCTAGAAGGCCTTACAACACAAGAAAAGATGCTAGAACACAGAACACAACTCCAAAAGTTACAACTAAATGGGTTAAGAAAGAAAGTACTGTTGGGTAAGGACCAGTACTTTCAGAAGAAAAGGGTGAAAAAGGGAAAACTGATAAGAATGAACCAAAAGTTTTGGAAACAAAAACACTAATTCTTGATCATGTTTTTAAAGAAAGTGGTGATTACATACTCAAAGAATTTGAGTATGTCACTCCACAAGGGGAACACAAGTCAGTAATGGCTTGGGTTCCTAAAAGAAACTAACCTTTTTCATGTGTTTACAGGGCAACCCAGAAGAGGAGCTTAAAGATCATATTATTGTTGATAGTGCTTGCTCTGGGAGTATGACAGGAGAAAAGGAGCTCCTGTCAGATTTTAAAGCTTATTTTGGAGGAAAAGTTGCATTTGGGAATGATCCTGATGGAGGAAGAATCACTAGCAAAGGAACTATCAAGGCTGGAAACATTGATTTTGAGAATGTTAGATATGTGGAGGAGCTTAAATTCAATCTTTTGTCAGTCTCTCAGATTTGTGATTAGAAGTATCCTGTGTTATTCTTTAACACAGAATGTCCTATACTTTCTCCTGATTTTAAGTTAGAAGATAGAAACTTGGTGATGCTGAGAGCACCAAGAACTAATGATGTGCATAGCATAGACTTGAAGAACATCAATTCTGCTGCAAGAGCAACATGCTTGACTGCAAGAGCAACAATGGAAGAAGCACATCAATGGCACAGAAGATTGGGGCATGTAAATTTCAAGAACATCAACAAGCTGGTCAAAGGAAATTTAGTTAGAGGTTTACCTTCTAAAACATTCAAGAATGATCACTCATGTCTTGCTTGTAAAAAGGGTAAACAGCACAAGGCTTCCTGTAAGAAGATTGAAGAGAAAACCATTAGAGAGCCTTTGGAATTGCTGCATATAGATCTGTTTGGACCTGTTTCAGTTGTTAGTTTGAACAAGAAGAAGTATTGTTTGGTTGTGACAGATGACTGTAGCAGATTTAGTTGGGTCTTTTTCTTATGTTTCAAGGATGAAACTTTTGATGCTATTCATGATCTTATAATAGCACTTGAAAATCAGTTAAGACTCAAGGTTAGAGGCATTGGATGTGATAATGGGACTGAGTTCAAGAATCAGCTAATGGATGACTTTTGTGCCAAGAAAGGAATTAAAAGAGAATTCAGTATTGCCAGAACTCCTCAGCAAAATGGAGTTGTAGAAAGAAAGAATAGAACTCTGATAGAAGCAGCAAGGACAATGCTTGCAGATTCCCAACTACCTGTTCCATTCTGGGCTGAAGCTATAAGTGTTGCTTGTTATGCGTTGAACAGAGTATCAGTCCTCAAATGAAGACACCTTATGAGTTACTCATGGGAAAGAAACCTAGCATCAAGTTTATGATACCTTTTGGATGTCCCCTGACTATTTTGAACACTGCTGATAATTTGGGAAAATTTGATGGGAAATCAGATGAAGGATACTTATTGGGATATTGTACCAATAGCAAAGGATTCAGAGTGTACAACAGGGCTACAAAGAAGGTTCAAGAATGTCTTCATGTTGAATTTCTAGAAGAACAAGAAAATCATAAAGGTAAAGGTCCTGATTGGATGTTTGATCTTGATTTAATGTCTTCATCCATGAACTATGTACCTGTTCGGGAAGAAAATCAAGTTGCTCCCACTGAAGAAGAAACACAGTACATTGTTCATGATGTTAATTTAAGATCTAAAGATAAGTCTAATGATAAAGTCAATGATGAGAAGAAAAGTACTTCTGAGCCTCAAAGTACTGTTGAACCTCAAAGTACTGTTGATCCTCAAAGTACTGATCCACCAAAGACCACAGTATCTGATGAACACCAAGCCATCCAAGATGAACTTAGTAGGATGCTTATTCAAGAAACAATGGCTAAGTCCTATGAAGATGATCAAAGGAGAGCTTATGAAGCAGAAAAGAAGAAGGCTAAAGGCACTGACAGTACTTTGCCCCAAAGTATTGCTGATCCATTTGAAAGTACTTTTCAACCTTTAGATACTTCAAATTTGATAAATATTGATGATTTGAATGATCCAAACATGCCTGCCTTAGAAGATACTGATGATTTGAATGATCCAAACAAGCCTGCCTTAGAAGACACTGATGATGAATTGGATCAAGAAGGCATTTTCTCATATTCTAATGAAGATCCTGATCTCACTAATTTGGAAGATAATCTTGAAGTCTCACCAACTCCAACTCTAAGAATTCACAAAGATCATCCTGTCAGCAAGATAATTGGACCCTCAGCTTCAGGAGTGCTCACAAGAACTAAAGCTAAGAATATATCTCAACAACATACTTCTTTACTTAGCTTTATTTACAAGCAGAACAGGGTCAATCACAAGAATCCGAAATTGTGTTTATTTGCTTGCTTTCTTTCTCAAGAAGAACCTAAGAATATCAAACAAGCATTAACCAAGGAGAGTTGGGTTGAAGCTATGCAAGAAGAACTCTTACAGTTTAAACTTCAAGAAGTATGGGTATTATGTGATTTACCTAATGGTAAGAGACTGATTGCAACAAAATGGGTCTTCAGGGTAAAAAGAGATGAAAGAGGGAATGCCATTAAGAATAAAGCAAGGTTAGTAGCTCAAGGATATAGACAGGAAAAAGGAGTAGACTATGATGAAGTATTTGCTCCTGTGGCAAGGATTGAAGCCATAAGGCTATTTTTAGCTTTTGCATCTTATATGGGATTTCCTATATATCAAATGGATGTTAAAAGTGCTTTTCTATATGGAACTATCACAGAAGAAGTTTATGTCAAACAGCCTCCTGGTTTTGAAGATCCTGCATACCCAAACAAAGTCTACAAGGTTATCAAGGCTCTGTATGGCCTTCATCAAGCTCCAAGAGCATGGTATGAAAGACTCTCAAATTTTCTATTACAGCATGGTTATAGGAGAGGAGCTATTGACAAGACTTTGTTCATCAAAAGAGATAAGAAGGATATCATGCTTGTCCAAGTTTATGTAGATGATATTATTTTTGGTGCTACTAAGCAATCTATGGTGAAGGAATTTGAAGATCTTATGCAAAAAGAATTTCAGATGAGTTCAATGGGAGAATTAACATTCTTCTTGAGACTTCAAGTGCAACAGTCAAGTAGTGGAATCTTTATTAGTCAAGATAAGTATGTTGCAGACATTCTTAAGAGATTCAATTTCACAACTGTCAAGCCAACTTCTACACCTGTTGATACTAATAAGCCTTTGGGAAAAGATGAAGAAGGAGAAGAAGTTGATGTCAAATTATACAGGTCTATGATTGGATGTCTCATGTATTTAACTACATCTAGGCCTGACATTACTTTTGCTGTGTGTTTATGTGCGAGACATCAAGTTCACCCCAAGGTATCACATTTGAATGCTGTCAAAAGGATTTTTAGGTACCTTAGGCAACAAACTAAGCTAGGATTATGGTATCCTAGGGAGTCCCCTTTTCATCTACAAGCCTTTTCAGATAGTGATTATGCTGGAGATAACTATGACAGAAGATCCACAACTGGAGGGTGTAAGTACCTTGGAAGTAGAATAGTCTCATGACAATGCAAAAAGCAAACAATTGCAGCAACATCTTCCATAGAAGCAGAGTATGTAGCTGCTGCAAGTTGTTGTGCACAAGTACTTTGGTTGCAAAATCAGCTTTTGGATTATGGATTCAACTCCAAGAATACTCCTATCAAAATTAATAATGAGAGTACTATCTGTATTGTGAAGAATCCAGTCTATCATTCCAAAACCAAGCACATTCAAATTAGACATCATGTTATAAGAGACTGCTATGAGCATAGGCTTATCAATGTGGTTAAAGTCCATACAGATGATAATGTAGCAGATTTACTCAAAAAGGGCTTTGATGTTTCAAGATTTACTTTTTTAGTTGTGAGTATTGGTATGATTAATAATTAAGCTACTTTTGAGGGGAGGCATTAGTAGTTAGTCATTATTTGAGGGGAGGCTACATGTATAATTCAAAAGAAAAGAACTTTATTCATTATTATTCAAGAGTGGTTACATTCATCAGTTCCAAAAGATACAGACAACCTTGAACACAGATACAACCAAGACACACAGAGCACTACATCAAACATCATACACCAACCCTACCTACCAAACCCAAACACACCCTACTCCATTGGCCTTTTTCCTTTGCCCTCATAACTCTACTTTCACTTTTGAGCAGTCTTTCTTTTGACATCAAAAGAAGCTTGCTTCCTTGGGCAAGCCAGACCAAGAACTTGCTTGGGAGGTCTTTCTTTTCTTGGAGCAGGCCACTTCATATTCTTTATTGTTGATTCCAGGGCTTGGGTCAAAGCATGTGGAAGTTCATTAACAAGAGATGCACCAAGAGCAGGGACAGACTTTTTCTTCTTGGGCTTTGGATTCGTAGTGCTTGTTGCATCAGTAATGGTAGAGTTTGCTACACTCATTGAATAGGATGATACATGAGGAGGAAAGTACCCACTCCATCCTGGATCCTCAAAGTCAGAGTCAGAATAGTAGCTGATCTCTGAGTCTGTGGAACCATCTGAGTCAGAAGATATGTATATCAATGGGAAGTGACTCATGGTTATTACTAGGGTTTTGGTGGTATGTTGCAAGTGTTGATGAAAGAAGAGATTAATGAAGTATGTTGGTGAGAAAGTTACTTTTATAGGCAAGGAAAGGTATAACGGTAATTAATGAAGTTCATTGAATTCTACTTGCCTTGGTAGCTTTGGGAATTAATTTGGGAAGGTATTAATTACCTCGGGTTGACTTTCAAAGATATTTTGGTCAAACAGTCAACTATAAAGATATTTTGCTTGGAAAGTACTTTGGTCAACATACTGCTTGGGTTTACAACTGAAAGTACTGCTCCACATTCTATGGAAAGTACTGCCTGGTGCTATGAAGGCTACGCTGACGTGTCAGAATACTGTTCCAACGGTCAAATTTGTGGGTAACAAACTTTCGAAAGATATGGGGAAGATCACTTCCAAAAATAACGGTAAAATAATTAATTAACCATGATTTTTTGTATATTATCCCTTTATAACTCATATCTTTTTCTTATTTATACACCCGTATTCATTCGCCATTCTCATTCATCAAACCCACCAACATCATCAACGATTACCGCTCTTCTCTCAAATTCTTATCACAATGGCACACCGACCAACCAACAACAAACACAACATGATTGCATACCTTGAGAAAACACAGGGAAACATTGACTTTCATGGTATTATTGATTTTCTCACCTGAACCACCATCAGTTACTTACTCTTAGTGAACCCAGAAATTATTGGTCCTTGGATACAGGCGTTTTAGGCCACGGAAAGGGCTGAGATTGAAGATGGAGAGGATGTTATACATGCTACAGTTGCGGGGAGAGCTATTCATGTTACTGAAGCATCAATCAGGGAGGTTCTGTTGTTTGAAGATGAAGGAGGCTCTGTTTTGTTTGCTAAACAAGATATTTGGAATGCACTTAGAGACATTGGGTATGAAGGACCCTTGGACAAGCTTACTTTTCAAAAAGCAATGGTAAGTCCTCATTGGAAGTATCTTATTCATGTTTTACTTCATTGCTTAAGTCCAAAGAGTACTACTTGGGATCAATTTGGACATGCTATAGCTTCTGCATTAGTTGGCCTCATTACCAATCAATCCTTCAACTTTTCTTACATGATTCTTGATGGTATGATCACACATATTAAGGCTGGATCACCTTTTCTGATGTATCCTAGATTTATTCAACTTCTCTTAGAGAATCCACTAGATGGGATACAAAAACCTCAGGATTATGTACCTACTATTAGGATGCCACCTAAGGTATTTACCTTTATGTCTCACAAGGGAGTTAATTTTTTTGGTAAAAATACACCTCTCAATGCTTACATGTTAGAGGTAGGACAGGCTGTTAGGGATGATATTGACAATAGTGGTTCTGCTAATTCTGATAATGCTGATCAACCTGATCCTTCTGAGCATTCTGCATTAGTCCATACACCTACACCACCTATTGTTTCACCTCAGCATGATGACTTAAGTGAAAGAACTCCCTCAGTGTCAGTTTCTTTGGAAAAACCTATTTCTGCTGAAGGTACTTCTCCACAAAGTATTTCTTCAAAAGGTACTGCTTCAGAGTATACTCCAGTACCTTCTCCAAATGATTATACTCCCACAGGTGGGCTTCAAACACCTGGAGGAGATGAGGGAGTTGGAGGTCCTTTCAATAATTATGCTTTGACTAGAGAGTTGGAGAGGATGAAGAAAGTAATGGATGATCAGACTGCAGAAATTAAGAGTTTAAGGAAGAAGTTCAGAAGGTTAAAGAAGTTTGTCTGGCCTCTTGTACAAAATTTTAGGCTTTATGTGAAGGAAAAGAAACAATCTCATAAGCAAAAGTCTAAATCATCCAAGACAGCTTCTAAATCCAAGAAGAAGCATAAGAAGTCATCATCTATCAAATTAGGGAGGAATCAAGATGATAATTTGGATAGAGATGATGCTGAGATTCAATATTCAGAAGATGCTCACCTTTGGCACTATCCAGAAGATCCAAACACTTTTGTGCCAGAGAAAAAGGTTGAAGAAGATATGAATATTGCACAAGAAGAAGTTGTTGAGCAAAATGCTGAAGCACAAAATATTCAAAGCACTCAAAATCAAAGTACTGATGTTCAAAGTACTGTTGATGAAAGTACTAGTCTGCAAGGTACTGCTGCTATGAATATTGATGAAGCTGGAACTTCTACAGCTGGATTAACAAAGGATTTTGAAGATGAAGCTGGTCCTTCTAATCTCATGCAGCAAGAAGAAGTCAAGGTGCATACAGCAAGTGATGATGAAACTATAGCTCAGATTATGATTAATTTGAATAGACCTTCAGGAGGTATACATATTTCTGAGCCTGCACAACAAGTTTCTGATTCTTCTTCTGAAACTGAAGAGTTAGATCCTAAAGACAAAGGGAAAGGGATCATGAAGCAGAAGAATATTAAGAAGAAAATAAGAAATTTACTCTTGCACAGCTTAGAGAAATAAAGATAGCAGAGGATGCAGAGATTGCTAGAAAGCAACAAGCTGAGTATGATGCAGAGTATTTGGAAGAAATAAATTAGCCAATTACAAGAAAGCCAATGACAATTGCTCAAGAAAGAAACTGGACGATTACTTTCTTAAAAGGAAGAGGATACAAGAATTTACAAAAATTGAGACATCTAGAAGTGAAAGCTCTATGGGATGAAGTACAAGAGTCTATCAAGAAAGAGTTAGAAAGTTTTGTACCCATGGATGTTGATAAGGGAAAGAAGTTAGAAGAAATAAGAAAAGAACAAGCTGAGAAAAGGAAATTAAAGAGGAAGAAAGCTG
Source organism: Artemisia argyi (assembly GCA_030686995.1). Classification (NCBI taxonomy): domain Eukaryota; kingdom Viridiplantae; phylum Streptophyta; class Magnoliopsida; order Asterales; family Asteraceae; genus Artemisia; species Artemisia argyi. The sequence continues at coordinate 10,232 of JARVZY010002733.1, read as the reverse complement.
TTCAAGATGATCAATTGTCAAAGAGACTTAAGATGATACATGAAGATACAATTGATGAACTGAGAAACTATTTCAGAGTGGTTGATTTTGAGAATAAGAAAACATAAGACTCTGGAAAGAAATCAAAGATTATCTCATTCTCTGTGGTTGAATCAAAAGAAGGGAACTATCTTATGTTCAACAGAGAAGATGAAAGCTTCAAAGTATTCAATATGTTATGGGATGTTCTGCATTTTATTACCAGAGAAGATCTATATGATTTATACTTACAAGTGCAGACATACTATGAGGAGATTGAAGCATCAGGAGTGGGATTAATCTTGCTTGGAGATTTAATAACCATCTGGGAAACAGAAGAAACAAGTGTTGATACTCTGTAGAATGATCAAGAAAAAAGGAAAATTACAAGATGGAGATTCTTTGAGTCATCATGAGTTCATTCACTTGAGATGGAAGATGGTACCATGATTCACATGCTTTCTGAGAGAAGATATCCATTGATAAGAGAAATTATGCTCAGAATGTTGGATCATGGAATGGAACTTGAAGATGAATCTGATGTAGCTTTGGATGTGATTAAGCTATTTATCAGATGGACTAAATCTGAAGAATAATATTGCAAAGTACTGGTATGATTTGTTTTGTATAATAAGTATTTTTTTCAAAGTACTACAAGACAAACAGTACTTTATCAAAGTACTGCTTGCTGCATAAAACCAGTATAAGTCCTTTGTAAAATAAAATAAAAAGTTTTTGATGTTTAAAAATGAAGTCAATAAAAGGATTTGAAGAGAAACACATGGTGTTAGTATTTATACTGCACAACAAATGGTAATCAACTCACCATGTTTAACAGACAAGAAAGAGTTTGACTCATCATGAGGGTACGACTCTGATGTGATAACCAAATCCATTTTTAGTTGACAATTTACTAAAAATTGTATGGTTTTCAACTCACTATATCTGTAAAAGTGAAGAGTTGGCTAGCCCACAAGGAAAAATGGCTTGTGGTAAAGGCTGTAGAAAATCCATTTATGGTAATTAGTTCACCATGGTTGAGATCAAAGAACTAACTAGTCCAAAAGCAAATGGCTCTTGGTAAAGACTACTCAAATCCGTTGATAGCTGATGATTTGCTAAAATTCATATGGTTATCAATGTACCATGGTTTTTCTAACCTAAACATTGGCTATTCCAGAGTTAATGGCTTTGGTAAAGAGACATCAAAATCCATTAATTTTCAATGATTCACCTCTCACAGGAGTTTACACACCTGTAAGTGATGAGAATAGTATGAAACTTTAAAAGATTTGATGAAACTGTACCAAAATGTTGCTGAGTAGCTGTGGAGGTTTATTGTAGAGAAGATATCAAGTGATGCTGATAAAGGGTACTTTGACACACATGACAGATAAAAGCTAAAGAGATAAAGAAATAATCTTTCTGAATGATGAAAGATTTTGAAGATCAAATATAACAAAGAAACTTTAAATCAAGCAGGTGGAGTTCAAGTTAGGGGAGGATTGTTGGGATATAAAGTTCAAGGTACTTCTTTATTTCAGAGTACTGCTGTGTCAAAGTGCTGCTTGAAGATCAAAGTCAATGTACTTCTGCATATTGAAGATCATTCAAAGTACTTCGAAGAGTATAAGGACTTAATTGCAATATTGATTAAAGGATTAATATGTAATATTGTATGAATATTCTAGAATTAGTTAGGGATAATTACTTGTCGATCAAGTAGATGATGTAAACTGACTTAAGGTTATCTATATAAGGAGCCTTATGATGGTATTAGGGATATAAGTTTTTAGTCGAAGTTTCTAAGAGTCTTAGAGCTTTATAAGTCGATAATAGTTAGGGATTGTTAGTGAATCTATGTAATCAAGCAGGTTCAAGTTTGGTTTAATATAAAAGTTCTTCTTAAGCTTTGTGTTAGTAGATTCTACATAATTTACAAGGTCAAAATAGTGTTTCAATATTAATAGTGTTGAGTTTACTCAATATTGTTAAAACCCTTACAAGCTACAAAGTAGTTTGGTCAGAGTATATTGATCCAACAGTACATCTGTTATCAATATACGTAAGTGGTGTGAGGAGATCATTTGCTCAAATCTATAGCTGTGAGAAAGTATTGATTATGCTATGTGGCTGAATAGTTTTGGCTTAGGGAAAACGTGCAGAGAATGCGTATGTAAAGTAAATATTTGTAGACCCTGAAGCGAATATGCAAATATTTCCTCCTAACACTGGTGGTGGTGGTGGTGGCGGTGGTGGCCGGGGATACCAGACTCTCACTAGTCCGAGTGGTATGTTACATCATACTCTCTATAGATTATATTCAGAAAACTATCCATTTTTGAAGCGTGTGGGAGACATAGTTATCTGATAGTGTGTACCAACAGTATCTCATTGTCTTCTTTTGCTTCTTTGTGACTTTACGATTAGTAATAACATTGACAATTTGTAAGGAAATACAAGAAAAAAGGAGATACACAAGGTCTGTGTGTGTATACAGCCTTACTTGTCCAACTAGCAAATGCTCTAGACCCGTTCAATCATATGCTCCTCTTAGTACAACTGGACTTGGCAACATGACACTTTAAGTTTCAGTGTCAAATTTGATTCTCGCATATCTTTTAATGTTGTAATTGTTAATCTCTAATATGTTTTTCTTGTGTACTTGTTAATACAAGCGACATCCACGCCATAACCGCTGCAAACAACCATTTTACACGGCTCTGAAAGCCCTTCTTACAGGCCTCCTCCAAGAGCATATATACAGATGTTTTATATTGTCTGCTAATGGTTTATGGAATGATAGAAACACCTGTTTGGTTTTTCGTTTTAAATTGACAGATTGCCTCATTGAAATTTGCTTGTTTATTCGTTTTCGTTGTGGTCTGAGTTTATTCGTTTCTCTATGTGAAACGATTTTGCACATGATAGATGTTTTATATTGTCTGCTAATGGTATATCACTTGAGCTTTGTAAATCAGCCAGACACAAACTTTAGTAGTAGGTTGTTAGGGACTATATATGCCGCTTGTAGGTTTCTCTATCTCTTTCCGCTATGATTACCGCATGGTTTATTGCTCGTTTTAACTATTTACCTTATAAGTTGTAACAACCACTCAGTGAAACTGTATGCAACTTCTGTGGTTATAGGTTTTGACTCCTATACTTTCGTTTGATAATTGCAGTTGTTTGAGCAATACGAGGCTTCAAAGTTAGAGGGTTAGTCTTTTTATTGAGTGTAAGTGGACTTCAATTCTGTTTAATCATGCATTCATAATCACTACAATATTAATATAAGTCTTTCTCATAACGAATGAAACTGGCTGGTCTCTCAATGGCACTTGGAGCTTTTCTTGCTGGTTTGTTACTTGCAGAAACTGAATTTTCATTGCAAGTTGAATCATATATTGCTCCATATCGTGGGCTTCTATTAGGTCTATTTTTTATGACGGTATGCCTTGTAATCTTGGTTTCCCTAATAATCTATGTATCACAAACTATATCTGAAATTTTCAAGTAATGATACAACATTTTGTTTCTCAGGTTGGAATGTCGATTGATCCTAAACTTCTGGTTTCATATTATCCAGGTTAGCTAAAATGTAATAAAGACTTACCAGTGAGAGCGTGAGACTCAGGTGAGGAAGACTTGACAATGGATAATTTGGATGATGCAGGTGATGGAAATGTTAATATATGGAAAGATTACACCATAAGGGGCAAACAAAAACTCGTAACTGCATTCTCTTCTATTCATGGTCATAGACCTGGTGTCAGGAGTGTGAGTCCTGTAGTTGATTGGCAGCAGACTTCTGGCTATATGGTATGACCTCTTTAATTAGTTTGTTCAAATAATAGATCTCTTCTATGTTTCTATAATATACTCCCTCCGTAGCAGCCTCATTTTTTGTTTAATTTTCCTCAAAATAAGTGTCCCACTTGCAAAATTGAATAGTTATAAATTACTAGTTTTTTTATTTTATTATTCGCAATTTTACCTTAAATGCATTTAACGGTAAAGTTGCATCTATAGCACATATCTTAGATTGTGTTTTTTAGGATTTTAAAAATGATCAGAAGATGTTGTCGGGTCTTCAACCTATCTTGTTTTCTCTCGCACTAAAATGGTTTCTCTTGGTGGGTCAAAAAGTTGCTAGTTAGTGAACGTATGTGTTGTCCTTGTAGTATTCTTCGGGTGAAATTTCATCGACGATGGTATAGGACCTGGATAAAGAGCAACTTCTAAGTTTTATTTCCTTGGCATCAGATTGCAGCATTTCAGCATTGGTAGGTTGAGTTTGTCTTATAATATATTCTTTATTGGTTAACTGATTTATAGTTTTTTCATATTCTTTAAGTATATAATATCACTCGAGATACTAACCAATTTGCTGATATCATGGCTAATTGCTTGTTCGCTGATTACAGGCTGCTTCCCAAGTTCATGGGGGTCAATATGCAGCTGGCTTTGTGGACGGTTCTGTCAGATTATATGACATCCGAACACCTGACGGGTAAGCATTTCGTGCATCCTTCCTTCTTACGTACTCCATAATAAACTTCACATTTATATGTTTTGATTTCTAAAGTAGACTACTATGTGGCTCATTTCAGGATATGCTATGATTAATTTCATGTTGTGTTAGCATATTAAATAGTTGATGACGTGATGCTTTTATATCTAATATAGTTTTTTCCAAAACGCCAAGTTTATTATTCTTTGAATGCGTAAGGGAATATAACTTAGAGACATTCAGTTCCTCGATCTCAGATTATTGTGTATGTTTAACTATCTGATTCATCTTGTGTTGCTGTGTTGTGATTCAGATTGTAAGTGCATCTCAGGCAAGAGACATTCAGTTCCTCGATATCAGAAATCAAAGTGTCAATTTCTAAAATTGTTACTTACTTAAAGTTGGATAAATGGGCCAAGCTTCAACAACCATGTGTTGCTACTGCTGCTTCTTCAGGTGTCAATTTCTAAAAATTTGCCAAGTACTGTTAGTACCAAGTTAAGACAACTCGAAGTTAATACTGCTAGTGTATTAGTTACAACTGTTAGTTATAACTTAGTACTGTTAGTTCATATAGTTAAGACTCCTTGGTGTATAAATGGAGGTCCAATTTTATATTTGGTTCAGTTATATACATTCTAATTGTATTGTATTTGAATTTGTTTTGATATATACATTTGAGTTTGTTTTCATACATAGTGATTTCTTAAATGTGACTAAAAGATGCATATAGTCACACTTATTAACACTTTTGGTCATTGTTTTCTTAATTCGTTGTGTGACTAAATATTACAAAAGGCCACAAACACAAAAATTCATGTGGCAATTGGATGATTAATAGTCACACAAAATATACATTTCTTCACTTTAAACAGCATATGGTCACACTTGTTAACATTTTTGGCCACTTTTTGCCTAATTGTGTGTGACTAAATACCAAAAAGAAACATGATTTGTGTGATTAAATATTACAAAAGGTCACACAAACTAAAAATTCATGTGGCCATTGGATGATCAATAGTCACACAAAATACACATTTCTTCACTTTAAACAGCATATGGTCACACTTATTCACACTTTTGGCCACTTTGTGTTAAATTGTATGTGACTAACTCCAAAAAAATAACACCCATTGTGTGACTAAATCATCACAAACGTCACATTTATTGTATATTCATGTGTCCATTGGATTATCAATAGTCACACAAAATACACATTTACTTGAATATATCATCTCAAATGTCACATATATTATATATTTATGTAGCCAAAGGACGAACACTAGTCACTCTCAAAAAACATTCGTGTGACTATAAGGTGTTTACGGTCACTGATAATGACTAATCCGACAAAACTTGTGCCTAATTTGTCACACATATTCGGGGTTTTGGTCACTCTTTTTCGATGGAAAAGGCCACGAACTCAACAATGTGACTATATGCCACCTACGGTGGGGGGACCTTTTGTCACACATGACGAAAAAAACGTGCGTGACTATATGCATATCGTCACACATTTTTGGCGTGACCAATAGCACTTTTTGTACCAGTGACCGGCTTGTAATCGGGGGCGGTCCCCTTAATGTTTAAGGGGGCCGGCCATCTGACACTTTCAAACTCGATTTCCACTTAAAATTTTTGCCAAACACTCCATTTGCTCAAACATTTCTTCTCCCCCTGCTGCTGTGAACGTCCCTATACACCCAAAACCACCAAAATCCTTCACCAAATCACCAATCCGGGGTTGTTTCGCAAGGGGCAAACGTTAACCAAACGTATAAAAACATCTCTTGTAAGTTTTCCAACATACATTTCATCTAATTTCATTCAATTTAGTGTCTAATCAATAATTAGGTATTTTATTAAAATTTATCTAAATCCGAATTTTAGTAAAATTAAGTCTAGGAATTGCATAACTAAATGCTCCCCATAGGATTAGGATGAAGAAGTGCTACTCAAACTAAGTATAACACATTATGTTGTTAAAATTTCCAATCACCCATAAACCCTTACTAAGATTATTTTTCAAAAAGCACATTGTTGATATAACTCTTAAAAACTAGTTAAAACTTACAACATTGTGGTGATTTAATGTTTTAAACAACCAAAACATATTTTTCAAATCATTGTAAATAGTTTCATGAAGACAACATGGGCATTTGGTTCATGAACAATGCATACTTAAATGAATTAATTTATATCTTAAAACTAGTTTGTTAAACTTATTAACATAATTCTAGTCTATAGAAGTCATCAAGATATATAATCAATGTATATATTGATGTTTTGGTCGATATTCATCTAGTTAAGGGAGCGTTTTGTTTAGCTTGGAAAAAGATATTTTGAAAACCAAAATTCACATTTTTACTTTCTAAACAAGCTTAGTGTTAGTCAAACTCGTAAGAGATAGCAAGATATATAACCTAATATATATCTAGCCAAATTTCGAAATGAATTATGATATCTAAAGTGATGATTGGATATTCTTGATAATATATCGAACTAATTCCACAACTACATTTTGACATCATAAGATACATTTTAAACGAGTTAAAAATTAAAAACAAGGAACATTGTGAAACTACTTCCTAGGATATTTTTTTAGGTCGAAGTAGGTTTCCGTTCCACATGTATTGCATATATTTATATATAACATATGCATGTTAATTGTTTTTGTCTTAATTTTATTTTTGTTATTATATTGTTTAGGTGAAAATGCCTAAAACCACGGTTGGTGACGTTTTTAAAACCAAACAAAACATTCCTAAAGTTTCCGCCACTCCCGGCATGTCTCCTGCCGTTGCATGTTTCTATCGTCCCATTGAAAATAGAAACATTCACGAGGATAGAATTGTCGATCCATCCTTCTATGAATCCGATCAAATCAAACGAATGTTCACCAATATCCGTCTTGACTATCTTTTCAAAATCAACGAACCAATCATTCCTCGCTTAGTCCTCGACTTCTATAGCCAAGTGACGGTGCAAACCGATCCCTATGGCCATATCCTCATTTCTTTCATGATCCAAAATCAATTCATCACTCTTACTCTTGCTCAGTTTGGACAAATCCTCAGAATACCATACAACGGCTAAGCCGTATAATCTAATGAATGGGATCTTTCTTCACTTGAACGAAATCATCCTCAGGATGGTCCATACTATTCTGAGATTCTAAGTCCTAAAGACATTCGTCGACTGCTTGAACTAGAATGTGGTACGACTAGTCGCAAAATCAAGTCGAAAAATGTCGATATTCATGAAAATCAAATCCTTCTCAAAGAGCTAAGCCCCGACATGAGAAATTGGGAAGAACTCATTCGCGAGAATGCGTTTGGTACCGGCGGTCACTGTGATCATCTCATGGCTAGCATCGCCCACATGTTGTATTGTGTAGTTGCTGAAGAAAACTACAATCTGGCTTATCTCTTTGTCCATCGAATCATGACTGCCAAAAACACTCCAAATTCCAACCTTCCTTACGGTATGCTCCTGATGAGGCGAAAAATGAACCACTTTTAGGGGGTCATTTAAGCCCGGAATTGAATTTATTTGATCAAATATTGACCTAAATCGTTCCTTTTGTGATTTTAAGTACTTTGGGAGTGAAATCTGGAAAAGGAAGCAATTCGGACGTTTTTGGAGCATAAAAGTGAAGAAAACGCCAAAGTCTTAATTTTCCTTGCCGGGAACAGTAGGTGACGGCGTCAAGAGTAACATCCTGACGGCGTCAAGAGCAAATTTCCATGACGACCCAGTACAGATTTGACGGCGTCACGAAGTAGGGCGTCAAGAGTAAAATTCATGACGGCCTGGAAATGCATAACACATGGCGGCGTCAGAAGTAGATCAAGGCAGTCCGAGAAGAGTTTTGGCGGCGAGGTGACGGCGTCACAAGTTTGGTCTTGACGCCGTCAGACCCCTTTTCCTATATATAGTTTTCTAATTTTCACAATAAAAAGAGAGAAGTTTTGGAGAAACCCTAAGTACGAACTTAGTGCGAATTTTACAGGTTTTTCAAGGGTTCTAAGCCCTTGACACCTTTCATGTGTAATTGAGATAAGTATTCTTTTAATTCAATAAATATGTCTATGTGTTGGTTGTCTATATCTTGTTCTTGTCTTAATTCCATCATGCTAGGCTAGATCTATCTTGTGTTTGCTTATATCTAATGAAACCTAGATGTTAATTATGTGTTGATTACTTGTTTATACTTGTTTTGGATGAATGAATTTATATGTTAGGCTTAAGAAAACTGGCAGATCTCCAAATGGTAACATGCTTGAACGTCTTAGGAAACATGAACCGATTGCACTAGGTCTTTATTGGTTGTATTTAATGCATGAGCCACTGTTTATAATCCCTATGGTTGTGTTGGGCATGGTATAGGAGGAGATAAGAGCTCATAGAATTGGGGAGTTATGTGCGATACCCCATGAATGGTATTAAGGAATACAATCCGTCATCCATGCAACTATAACAAGTAATTAACATGTAAAAGATGTCTAGGGAGTAGTGAAATCTAAGTAAACACATTTTCTCCACTTATTGCTCACAACCTTAGTATAATTTAGTTTATTTTCATTTCTAGTATTTTATTTTGATTGCATCTCTAGTATTGGGTTAGTTGACTAGCAACTAATTCGGCCCAAATCCTTCAAACCCGAGATTTTTACTTGCTTTCCAAAAAAAATATAAAAATACAAAAAGAATCATCTCTCACCTTTAGAACTAGTATTTAGGTTTTCTAATCCTAGCGACACTATTCCTAGCTGAACGATCAATCCCCCGGTACTTGTCACTATACTATACTACAACGATCAGGTACACTACCTGGTGGGGGTTGTAAGCTTCTCAAGATCCCTTGAGAGGTAAAGCCTGGTGCGATTCCCACGTATCAAGTTTTTGGCGCCGCAGCCTGAGGAATAGTTATTGTCTAGGTTAGAATCTCTTTTTATTAGGTCTACTTGCTAGATTCCTTTCTAGTAAGATTTTACTTTTATTTTTATTTTTAGGTTTTCTTTAGTCTATCTTATTTCTTTGTGTCTTTGTTCGTAACTTTTCACCACCCGACATCATGGACGATTTTGAACCCATCATCCAACCACAACAAAACCCACCACTAGAACCTCTTAGGCCCCGAACCTTAGGAGAGTATTCCCGACCTAGCCACCAAGGCTACCGAAACACCATTGAGTTCACCGGAGCCACTGTGACCCCCTTGCGATCCGACACCATCCGGTTGGTGCAAAGCGGATGTGCATTCCATGGACTTCGTTCCGAAGATCCAAACCAATATCTTAAGGACTTCCTCAAAATCATAGATTCCATAGACCTAGATGTTGCAACTAGAGAGACAACCCGATTACGCCTATTCCAATTCTCTCTACGGGATCAGGCTAGTCAATGGCTTGAGCGTTTACCCGCGGGATCCATCACCACATGGGATGATCTCACCACTCGTTTCCTTGCTCAATTTTTCCCACCGGGGAGAACTACTAAGCTTAGAAATGACATCTTGATGTTCCAACAACGTCAAAATGAATCTCTTTATGAAGCATGGACTCGTTTCAAGGACTTACTCCAAAAACTCCCTCATCATGGCATAGATCTTTGGCTCCAAGTCCAAATTTTTTATGACCATATCGATCTCTCGACGAGGCGAACCATTGACCAATCGGCCGGTGGTAAGCTACGTGAT